>JAGDQP010034139.1:0-20293 GCA_022664845.1 Lepisma saccharinum | reverse complement strand
TCACCAGGAAATATGAAGCGAACAATAAATCTTCTTAATGAAGATCTGCAAAATATACACAATTGGTGTGGCGAAAACGGGTTATTCATTAATCCATCAAAATGTACCTATACAGTCATAGGGACAGCTACCCAACTTCAGAAACTGAAGACATCGGAACTAAACATAAACTTGAGTAACTATACCATCAGATATCCACGTAGTATTAAAAACATTGGATTATTAATGGATATAAATCTTAACTGGACTCCTCATGTAGCTAACGTATGCTTACGTGCAATAAATAACTTAAGATACCTATATAGATCACGTGACTTGCTCACGGCAAAAACAAAATTGTATCTAATACAGACACTAATTATGCCCTTGTTTGATTACGGTGATGCCGTATATGGCCCTTCCCTTCAAATCAACAAAGCCAAATCCATTCAGAAAGTCCAAAATACCTGCATTTGGTTTGCTTTCAAAATTCGTAAATTCCAACATATTCTTCCCGTATTAAAGAACAATATTTTGACAATGTATCGAAGAAGGTTCTTTCGTTTCTGTTGCACAATTCACATCATTCACACGAAAACGCCCGCTTATCTCCATGGAAAACTTATCTCTAGGTCTAGTATCCATAAGTACGTTACACGTAATAAGTCAACATATGATGTTCCAAGATACAAACTCACACAAACAACTCGATCATTTTCTGTATCAGCTGCGAAAGTCTGTAATTCCTTGCCAAATGCTATTACATGTGCAAAAACGCTAAATTAATTTAAAACTCTTCTAAGTGTATATTTGCTTAATCAGCAAAGACTATGCTCTTCTACCAGTGATATTTAACTTTCATATGTTTTTATAGTGTAGTGTAACTAAGGCACTTTTATGTACGTTTCTATTTTGTATTGTGTGTGCGTGAGAAATTATAAATTGCTTAATCTGGAGATGTCATATTGTGATCGAAAGTTTTGGACCACCTTGTCTGCGTTCTTCGGGTGAGAGAACAAGGTGGTTTAAATTGATTAACGTGAAGAACGCAACTTCAGATTACTTTCGCTAACATAAATTAACACCAAACATCTTCAGTAAGACACAAAGAAAACCAAATATTACAAACACCGTAGATCATTAAAGTTGGTTTTTGTCTTATTCTAACGAAATCTAACCGGTAGTTGCGTGTTTTAGCATAACATTTTTAAAAAGTTCTCCTTGCTGTTGCCCATCCGAAGAAGGTCTTATGAGGCTAAAAGTTTGTCTACAGCATGACTTCACGGAAGGAACTTCTAATTTCTATAACGTAAGGCTCTTCGTTAGCGATACTTTTGAAATACCAAAAAAAGCTAAATATACTTGTTTCTATTTCTAAAATATATTTAGCAAACCATATTGTTTACTGCTGCATTTCTCAAACATTGGTGTATTTATTTATACAATCTCTTTTGGTAAACATTAACCGTCCTATTCGCTTGCAATTAAATGATCTGACAAAAACTTACGTGTTCGATCTACATTGTCCTGATGATCACCAGTTGATGAGGCATATGAGTCCACAGAACAGCTGTTCCGAGAAGCACAGCGTCCTTGAATATAAGCACTTGCAACAAGTGATGTCTTGCTGGGTGCAGTTTCAGCATGGAATGTATCTGAATCACACAAAACTTCGATAACTTCTGGCGTACTTTTGCATACAGGTTCTGGGACACTCTGTACAGCTGATGCTGCCGAAGATGATAGAGAATAGTTAATTTCTGTTGATGACGATGTGTTTCTTCCTACTGTTATCCCATGATTTGCTCTTTTCGATGGTTCAAAATCTGCAACAAATATTCATAAGTGCACGTTGTAAAGGTTATTGGTATTGGCATGGAAACCTTAATTTAACCGGCATTGCTTTTTCAACATTTAAATAAGATTTACACATAAAGGCAAAGTTGAAAAGAGACTGGGGAACAGAGTACTTCGAATGAGAAACAATAGTTTACTAAACTCAATTTTTATTTTTAAATATGAAGGCACGTTGTAAGCACACAAATAGGTTTTTTCTCTAAGGGGTATGAAATAAAATAAACCTTGTGATAAATACCAATTCCGGACAGTTTAAGTCATAGTGCTGTTACAGCCCACAAAATTAATTTTATCTTGGCTAAATACTATTGACAACCCACATCGTTATCCTATTGAAATGTTACGTTGTAGTTTATTACAGACTCTCAACGATGACCTTAAAAAATATGGCTACTTTGGTACTTCAACTAAAAAAAAGAAATACTTATAGAACCATATATTATATTATGGTGACCTTCAATAAAGACACATGGAAGGCTCCCGAGGGTATGTCTGAGGTGTGTTGTGAAAAACTGCAAAATTCTGAAGAACAAGCTGTATTCCGAGTATAGGTCACTTTCCATTTCACAGAACTACTATGGGAGGGGGAAACGCTTTCAAAGTATGCGATACGTAATTGTTTCAGATGAAAAGCATTTTTCACATTTTCAAAAGTATTTCAAAATCTAAGAGCACTATCAAAAATTTTAGAACATAGAGCATTAGTACTTACAAATTACTAAGAAATCCAATGGGGAACGGTCTCGAGATGTTCTCCATATATGAGTGATACGTATTCACAGATTCTGACATCATGATGTAACTGAAGTCTCATTACACATGCTTGGAGATCTCGAGATCGCCACCCATTGGACTTAAGAGTAATTTGTAAGTACTAGTGTATTATGTTCTCAATTGTTTTTATAATGCACTTAATTTTGAAATATTTTCATTTTTTTTAAATGTTGGACGGACGCAAGGAGGCACCCTACGTTCTTTATTAACCCCCACCAACCTCACTCCGTTTATTCCTTCTGAAGTTACATTTGATTTACAGTATATCACTAAGCTACTTAGGGCTACTTAGAGTATATTTATCAAAGTAGCAGAAGTAAACACAGATTTGAATGTTTTTTTTTAAACTTTTAGGCATCCGAGACTCAGGCCGAGATAGAGTGGGAGGGAGGATACTGGAAGGTATGGGAAGGGCCTATATCGTAGGTATCATCCCACCATTTCCCTGGTATACCTGAGGAAAAACATTGAAATCCTCAGTCAGGATCGTCGGCAACTGGGATCGATCCAAGGACCTTTCGAATGCTAAGCCAACGCTCATCCACTGAGCTACGGCCGCTCGATTTAAACATACGTATTCTGAGGTTCAACTTTAGATAATTCGATCCCATTCAAAACAGGTGGAAATACTATGAAAATAGTAAAAGTAATGAAACTTGTAACAAACACACAGGCTTATTCAAGCCAAAAATGTAAAAACAGGTACTAAACCAACCAGCCTATAAAGTCGAAATCTCCCATAACGGACATAATTTGTGATCTCAACCATCATAATGAGAAACGTATTCGCAAACCTGCGTGAAGCGGACACGGACAGCATTCCCTACCGTTTACTTGCAACCTTTACCCCGGTACTATGGACACTTTGTAAACAAAACTAGTTAACTAAGAAAACATTAACAGTCATTCATACAAATGTCGCCAAGAATTTATTAGCAGTTATTCATACACTGTGAAAATGTTTTGACTTCTCACTTGGATCCTCAGCGCCACACGAAGTGTTCCCTTTTTGTGTCCTCTTTTCCTTTGCTTCCGCTACACTTCTACACACAACCACTCAAGACATTTCTATAACAAGAAACCCATGGCAGGAAAAGAAAGTGACTGACAATTTTCCTGTCATGTGATTGATCTAACAGGCCACTGTGATCTACCCTTACCAAGCAGAAGATATGGTTGGCATTCGTTGTCAGCAGGCTAAATATGCATACATTATTTAGCTAGCGAGTTGTAGAAATGAACCTTTCTCACGACATTCTGCACCCAGTCAAAAGTTTGAGTTTATTCCTTGTGAGATCGAAATGTATCCAACAATATTTCCCTGTGGTTTATTGCCTTCCTTCGACTCCAGAAGAGCAGAACAGGGTCTTTGAAGCACTCGTAATTCATTAAACATACGGAATACTTATAGGTCTATTGCCAATTGAGAGCACTTAACCATTTCAAGAGAACAATGACGGAACTCCCATCCTAAGAGTGTATGAAGTATGTAAAAGAAAAAAAAGTTGCATTTACCTGTGGATACTAGAAAACGATTTTTACATAAACTGAATTCATTTTTTATCTTTAGGTATCGGAGGCTCAGGACGGATCAGAGTAGAGGAAAGTAACTTGGAAAGTATACGACTAGGCACTATTTTGTATGTATCATCCCACCATTTGCCTTACGTGACAAAGGGAAATTTCTGGAAAGAGCTTACTTTGTTTTTCTGTTTGTGAACTTCCTAACGAACTAGTCGAAAAGTATATTCACAGTTATTCCACATCGAAATAACGATTTCTATCTCTCTCGACCAACGACCAAATTAATAAGGTAAATTTATTGTTCCGCTCTCCGAAACTTTTAACCGTTTTAATGTAGAAAAACAACTTTCAACTCCCGCTGTAGTTAACGGAAATGAAAAAATACGGTAATTAATATACAATTACCATCACTGCAGCGGGTGTTATATAGCTCAGCTGAAATTTCTACTGCAATTCCAGAATTACAATCCGCATTTATTTTTTCGCAATAAAACAATAATGAAAGAGCTTAAGTATTACCTTTCCCTGACTAAAAATGAATTTTATTTTCTTAATTACGACCAGATTAGAAGTTAATATCACTTATATTGAACTGTTACATTCTTTTTGTCAACCTTTGACTTGTTGATAGGTACTAGTATAAGCAGGTGACAAAATTACAATGCCAAGACATCGTTATTACTGATCTAGACCTAATGTCGTTCGTCAGCCGCAACTACCTTCGCAATTGTAGACGGAACAGATGAGCTAACAACTCTTCAACTGAAGCTTACTTCTATATCCTTGGTAATTTGATTTGATTTGATTTATTGCGTTCCTTAGATCAATACATTGTACTCATTTGCACATATGGTATAGAACATGTCCATAATAAGAATACATATTTTCTTAAATTACATAGAATACATAGAAAATTGTTTTGTAGCAGTTTTTCGACATAATTCACTTTCATTATCACCTATTTTCTTTACCCTTATAATATTTAGTCTTGCAAGTACTCATCAACTGTATAGTAAGTTTTGTTTGTCAACATTTTCCTAACTTAATGTTTCACGTGCAAAGTGAAAAAGTAAAAACTTTCAATAGCGCCAGCGTGTAAAAGATTCATTGATCTAAAATAGTGTTGGAAATCTTTTCTTATTGTAGAAATTATAAATTGCTTAACCCGGAGGTGTCATATTGTGATCGAAAGTTTTCGACCATTTGTCTGCGTTCTTCGGATGAAAAAACAAGGTGGATTAAATGGATTAACGTGAAGAACGCAACTTCAGCTGGCACAAATTAACAAGAAATACGGTGTATCTTCAGTAAGATATTTAGGAAAACAGATTACCAACACTGCAGTTCGTTAAAGTTTGTTTTGTGTCTTATTCTAACGGAATCTAACACGCAGTTGCGTTTTAGCATAACATTTTTAAAAGTTCTCCTTGCTGTTGTCCATCCGAAGAAGGTCTTATGAGGCTAAAAGTTTATGTCTACAGCATGACTTCACGGAAGGAATTTCTATAACGTAAGGCTCTTCGTTAGCGATACTTTTGAAAAACACAAAAAATAGCTTAAAAATACTTGTTTCTATTTTTACAGTATATTTAGCAAACTATATTTTTTACTGCTCGATTTCACAGATTGGCGTATTTATTTACACAAACTCTCTTGGTAAATATTAACAGTCCTATTAACTTGGAAGTAAATAATATGACAAAAACTTACGTGTTCGGTCTATACTGTTCTGATGATAACCAGTTGATGTGGCATATGAGTCCACAGAACAAGTGCCTCGAGAAGCACAGCGTCCTTGAATTTCAGCACTTGCAAAAAGTGATGTATTGCTGGGTGCAGTTTCGGCATGGACTGTATTTGGATCATGCAAAACTTCAGTAACATCTGGTATGTTTTCGCATACAGGTTCTGGGACACTCGGTAGAGTTGATGCTTCCGACGATGATGATGTGTTTGTTCCTACTGTGATCCCATGAGTTGTCCTTTTCCACTGTCCACTATCTGCAACAAATATACATAAGAGCACGTTGTACAAGTAGTTGGTAATGCATGCCATGGAAACAATTGGCAGTGGTCTTACAATATTTAAATAAGATCTATACATTAGGGCAAAGCTGAATAGGAATACTTCGAATGAGAGATAACAGTTTATTGAACTGATTATTTTTATATATGGAGTTACGATATAAGCACATACAGCTGACAAATAGACTTTTATGTAAGAGGTATGAAATTGAATGAACCTTGTGCTAAATGCTAATTCGGGACAGTTTAAGTCATAGTGCTGTTACTGCCCATAAAATTAATTTTACCTTGGCTAAATACTATTGACAACCCACATCGTTATGCTATTGAAATGCTGCACTGTAGTTTATTACAGACTCCGAACGATGACTTTGAAAAATATGTTTACTTTGGTACTTCAACTGAAAAAAAATGTTTATAGAACCACATATCATACTATGGTGATGTTTAATTAAGAAACATGCAAAGCTCCCGAGGGTATGACTGAGGTATGTTGTGGAAAACTGGAAAATTCGTAGGAACAAGATATATTCCAAGTAAGTACATAGGTAACTTTCCATTTCATAGAACTACTATTGGAGGGAAAAATGCTTTCAAAGAATTTCGCGATGCACAATTTCAATTTTAAAAGCAGCTTCAGGTAAAAAAAAAGCACGAACTGCAATGATAGATTCATGAAAACTTTAATTTATTATCATAGTTGCAAACAAATCACCTTCAAACATATACAACTGAATTTCCTGATACAAATTTACATAACTGTTTCAGACGAAGGTCATTTTTCACATTTTCAAAAATATTTTAAAATCTAAGAGCACTATAAAAAATTTTAGAACATAGATCATTATTAGTAACAAATTACTAAGAAATCCAATGGGGAGCGATCTCGAGATCTTCTCCATAAATGAGTGGTACATATTCAAAGATTATGACGTCATTATATAATTCAAGTCTCATTACTCTATTTAAAAATATCGAAATCGTATCCATTGGACTTCAGAGTAATTTGTAAGTACTTGTGCACTATGTTCTTATTTTTTATAATGCTTTTAGATTTTGAAATATTTTTATTTTTTTTAATCTGGGGCGGACGCAAGGACGCATCTTACGTTCTTTGTTAAGCCCCACCAACCTCACTCCGTTGATTCCTTCTGAAGCATCATTTTCTTTACACTGTACCACCAAGCATATAACTAGGGCTACTTAGTGTATATTTGTCTAAGCAACAGAAGTAAGCACACTTGAATTTATTTTAAAGCCCTTAGCCATCTGATGGTCTGGCCGAGATAGGGTGGGATGGAGGATATTGGAAGGTATACGGGCATGGCCTATATTGCAGGTACGATCCCACCATTTGCCTGAGGATAAAACCTGCAAATCCTCAGTCAGGATGGTCGCCAACTGGGATCGATCCCAGGACCTCTCGAATAATAAGCCAACGCTCTACCATTGAGCTAAGGCCGCTCTATGTAACCTTAGGTATTTTGAGGTTCAACTTTAGATAATTCAACCGCTCGATGTAACCTTAGGTATTTTGAGGTTCAACTTTAGATAATTCAACCGCTCGATGTAACCATAGGTATTTTGAGGTTCAACATTAGATAATTCAATCCCATTCAAAATAAAGGTGGAAATACCATGAAAATAGTAAAAGTAATGAAACTTGTAAAACATACCAAACACACAGGTTTATTCAAACCAAAAAACGTAAAAATAAGTACTAATCCAACTACAGTCTATAAAGCCGACATCTGCCTTAACGGACATATTCTGTGATTTCAACCATCATAATAAAGAGAAACGTATTCCCAAACCTACGTCAAGTGGATACGGAAAGCTTTCCCCGCCGTTTACTTGCAACATTTACCTCCGTACTGTGCACACTTTCCGAACTAGTTAACTAAGAAAGCATTAACAGCCATTCATACAAATGTCGCCAAGAATAGAATAGCAGTTATTCATACGGTGAAAAATTTTGATTTTTTACTTGAATCCTCAGCGCCACGCACGAAGTGTTCCCTTTTTGTGTCCTCTTCTTTGCTTTCACTGCACTCCTACACACATCCACCCAAAATATTTCAATAACAAGGAAAGCATGACAGGAAAAGAAAGTGACTGTTTTCGTGTTATTTGATTGATTTGACAGTTCACTGTGATTTTTCCTTACCAAGCAAAAGATAAACTTGAAATTCTTTGCCAGCGGGCTATATATACATTATTTTCTGCCGCGAGTTACAGAAAGGAACCATTCTCACCTCATTCTGCATCCAGCCAATAGTAGGTTGAGTTTATTCCTGGTGAGATCGAAATGTCTCGAAAAACGTACGTTAAAAGAGAAAATCGAAGTAATTGAATTTTCGAAGAAAGTGCGGCCTACGAGGAGTAGATGAACATTTTCTTATTGATAAAACAGAAGCAGCTGATATAATAAAAAAAGTAATAAAAATCTTTTAAATACATACTTTTCTTAAACCATTGGTACTTAAAAGTAAAAAAATATTTATGCATGACTAAAAAGAGAAGCGTGTGGGACACACTCTCATATAAGTCACTTCATAAATTCTTGAAATGGCTCGCCCCATGCTTTTCTTTTAAGTCATGAATAAACATTATTTTTTACATTTTAGTACGAATAGTTTAAGAAAAGTATTTCTTTAAAAATATATATATATTTTTTCATTATTCGAGTTATTTCGGAGTTCGTGTGATCCAAATCTTAAAGTGTTCTGCAATCAGTCAAACGACAGCTCGTTGCAGGCTAGTATTTATTTTAGGATAAAGATTGTATTGAAAAGAAAAAAGAAAATATGCTTTTAAAATATGTAAATATATAGAAATATATGAAAGTAACAATGGAATATTGTATTGTCACCCGAATTACGTCCCTGTGCAATGAGTTAAATTAACGTTGCAAGATTTGAGAACATCACAAAATATTGTGAACTAAATAAAATAATGTAGAAATCATGACAAGTTGTAGACTGTAGTGTGAAAATGGCAATAAGATACACTTTCAAAGCGGTTTGAATAGTATCGGTATAGACAAACTAATAATTTGTTGCAACTGCTATTGGTGTGGTGCAAGTCCATTATGTTGTTTTGAAAGGTTCTGCAGAATGCGAAATCAAAAATTTCTTGTGTCAGGACGGTTACTACAAACTAAGGTAAATGTGTGTGGTAGATTTCAAAGCCTGCAACATCTGGCTGGAAAAGTTTCAGTTTAGACAAAAAATCTCTTTCAAAGCGATTTGTGGAGAATCGGATGTTATGCCGACAGTCGGGGAATGGTTGGGCAAGTTGCCGTCCGTAGTTCGTAATTACAGTCTGGAAAACATTTTAACGTTGATGAAACTGGACATTTTTAAGTGCGCTTCCGAATAAAAGCGACGTACTTGAAAGAGAAACGTGCTCGGGTGGTAAAATTGTAAAAGGGCGACTGACAATTCTTTTTTCTTCTAATATGGCTGGTGTTAAGGAAAAAAAGTTGTGACTGGTATTAGCGCGCTCGCTTTCTGCGCTCGTGATCACGGTTTCAATTCCCGTCGGGTCCATTGGACGGAGTGAAGTTGCAAAACCCCGGTGTTTCAAACGACAGTCTCGAAAGAGAATGGAAAGCAAATAAAAAAGACTTGGATTACAAGAGACATTATGACCCGACGCAATATGCTGGTGCAATTTGACAAAAAGATGATTTGTCAAAATAGAAAGATACTCTTATTTTTGGACACTGCAGCATCACATCCGAATATTGATCTTCAAAATGCTGAAATAGTGTTATTTCTCCCAAACGTTACTTCTATTTCTCAACCCCTTGACCAACATGTCATTCAAATTTCAAAATGAACTACAGAAACCTTGTTTTGAAAACGTAATTACGAATTCGGAAATGGGACAGCGCTCAAGTTAGTTGTTAAATAAGAAAATTTATAATCAAGCAATAATGTGGATCCAAACCACCTCGGATCAAGTCAACACCCTAGAATTCAGAAGAGTCTCCGGAAAGCATTTTCTTCAGTTGACGTGATTGAAGATTCGTCAACCGATGATGTTTTTAGGGACGTTGCTAATTTGCTTGCTGTTGTTATGACAACCAAAGTTGCTGCAACTGATTATGGTCTTGTAGACTCTCATATATCGACAGAATCTGAAAGTATTGACGTGCATATAATAGTAAAAGAACTGCAGGAGGCAAACTCAGAATTGGAAGACATCGAAGAAGATACCGAAGAAGAAAAGCCATGTGGAGTGAAAACCACAGGAAGAAGTATGTCATTTGTCCGTTTTGAATTATTTGTACCTCTCTAGAAAAGACACTGCACAGGATTGTAATCAATACACGAATTGAAGTAAAATGCGGAAAACAATACGTAATGATATGTGAAAAAGTGCAAAAAAATATATAAAAAATATCATTTCCAAGTTGTGCTTCGAACGTAAAGGAAATATTGGAGGGCGGAGGATTAGTAACGTTTTGTTACAGTCATAAAGTATAACCGCTTCATACACGAGTATACCATTTTCGTATTGAATAAGACCTGGTTCAACAATTTACGTAAAATAGTGAAACATCTGTAAAGCGGACACCTCTCTATAAAGGGCAATTATTAATTTCCCATGGCTGTTTCAGAAATTTTCGCTGTAGTCGTAAACTGAGCTGATGGTGTTTAGACATGTAGGCTCAGGGCGAGATAGGGTAGGGACAACGATATACAAAGAAGCCGAACAGAGCGAAAGTTTAAAGCACTATCCCGTCGGCTGTTTGATTAAGGAAAAGCCTTAGGAAAACTGAGTCAGGATGCTTGCTCGGTTCCTGGTATCGAACAAAGGATCTCTCAAACTGAAGCCAACGCTCCACGAACTGGGTTATGGCAGCTCACTACACACAAAATACTTTTAAAAACGAGTGTAATAAATTATCTACTACCTATAAATTCTGAACTGCCAAACCACCGCTTAATCATTATCCCGAAATAATTCGGAAATCTTATTTTGGTCCAGATTCATTCTTCCGAGTTATCTTGTGTCTTTAGCAATTTTAAAATCCTTTTCGAAGAGGGTGAAAGAAGCTGAGTGTGGACGTTATACATGTATAAATTGCTAACAAATGTCATTAGAAGCGTTGTCATTGCAAACAAATGTCTTTACGAGAACGACCCTAGCGTTTGTTTAGGCAACTTCGTTTCCAGGTGATTCGCAACGTTAGGGTCGCTGTCACTGCCGCATAACTGTAAGCAACAGAAGTAACTTTCATGGTCTGTAAAACTTTGAAAATGGGGTATTTCAGTGACTTGGACAATACAATTAGCGATTATGGAATAGGTAGCAACATTATCAAGCAACTACAGCTATAGTTCTAGTGTGAATTTTTTAGACTCTGCTTCTGGCAGTATGGATGACCTATAAGAAGCACGAAATGTTGATCCGTTACAAACGCCTTTTGTTCCCTCCTCCCTCAAGATATCAATTTACAGGAGAACCTGGTGTCAACTTCAATGTTGATGCAGTAAACAATGAAACACAATTTTTGTGCACTTTTCCTGAACTTGTGTACAAGAAGTAAGTTTATCCACATCTCGAATATACTCGGGATAAAGGTCAACACTTATTTTGTTCATCTGCTTCTCTACGATTTGCACGAACTACGAAGAGATATTTTAAATATTTGCTCCTTTATATCTAAACATATAAAATGAATATTTTTTTTCTGTCAGTAATGTTGAAATTAATTTGGCCCTTAAGGGATAGAAATTTAATCTTACCTTCTTTTCCCGAGTCGACTTTCTCAAGCATTACCACCTTACGTAGACCACGAAGCTTTTTTGTGCTCTTAAGAACATAGTACACATCATCAGATTCACTGTCTGAATAATTCGGGTACTCTGATTCTTGAAAACAAGTGATACGCTTCGAGTTTCGTACAGGTCTTTTACCAAGTAAACTGGTTCCTCTTTCCCTCTCCGTTATATCACTTGTGTCCTTCAAATTCCGTGTAACTTTTCTTGCTTCCAGTAAGTTATTTGCCTACAAAGTAAGATGGGTTTAAAAAGTACATGTCCACATGAAAAGGAATATGCAAGATCTTTTCTAAACATTCGACTTCTGCTTTTCTAGCATTTCATCATCAACAATATCGCAGTGTGTTGTTGGCCAAAAAGCGAGACAAAAATGTAACACCAAAGAATACGAGTACCTATTGGAGTACTTACTTCATACGTAAAAGAATTCTATCAAATAATGTGCTATTTTATACATTTCCATACATCATAACCTTGGACGGCGCTACAGGGAGCTAAAACCCCTGAAATCTACCTCAGCCCCATTGTAAACCAGGTTTTTCTTTTTAATACATATGTCAAATTTAAGTCAGAACCGCCCCAACCTTTTTTACTTCAATTTTGTACCTACAACACTCTTCTCTACCCTGGTGCACTCGATGCTCATAATAAAAGGCAAAACCAGGTCACACAACGATGACAAACGTAAAAAATGAGTTTGGACCTAAGATTTGGATTAAACTGGAAGTCGACGATAGAATTTAACTGTGTACTCTGAAGTCTTTAAGCATATCCAGTATCGTTAAGTGTATAGCTCACTGGACAACGCTAATGAGGTGAAAGATGTTTAACAGTATCAGATGAGTTACGGGTACCGTAAACTCAAATATTGTAATCCTGTTGACAAAAGGTATTTACAGATACAATGACTTGTTCAAACCGAAGAGGTGTGGAGCTGTAGCATGAAACTGTTTCATTAATTGTATAGCTGTACTAACTTTTTACGGGCATAGGCATATCAATGATATGTGATTTGTATTTTGGACTACAATATTATTTTGGAAATTTCAAACATTTTCTCACTGAGAATTAAGTTAAACATATTTCTACCATTGTTTTACCATAAGATTGAAAACAACAGCCCACAACGAACGAATATGAACATATGTATCACTATAAATACATTAATATTGATTCTCTTACCTCAATCGAGTTATCAGCAACTTCAATATCTTCCTCTTTTATTTCTATGATGTAGTCGTCTATATATCTCCTATCATTAGAAGCCATCGCTTGCACTTTTCAAGACCCCCACCACAAATGGCTAATATGTAGCACTTCCGTTTCAAATCACAACACTTATCCGCAGTTCATATGGTTCGAAATCTCTACAAAAGAAAAGGTTTCCATAAATGTGTATATTTCATTGAAAAAACCGTTATTTGTTAGGGAAAATTGTTTTTGAGTGATGAGTTGCTGCATGTTCTATAGAAATAATATTTTTGTTATTTAAAAAAATGTTTTTATTAATTAAGCATAAAACTATTTAGCAAATTTAGAAGTATTATCACAGGTAGATATATTTTAAATCTATCTATCTGTGTGTGTGTTCCTCAAATGAATAAATTTATCCAAAATATACACGATTATAGGTATGTGATATACCTTAGAGAAAATTTGTAATTTTTCATATTTCATACTGAAATTCATGACTTCAGAGATAACAGCTTTCGAACAGCAAAATAGCGATTGATTCCGGAGAACTAAACTGTAAGCAATAACCTCAAACTTGACCTATCTCATGAACCGGAATTCTGTGATGATACATCGTTTCAGGACTCAAATTCTAGTTCTTTATCTACTCGTACATAAACAAGTTCCTAGATTTTAACCCAGGTGTAATAATACATACAAAAAGTCGGAAGACAAGGCGGGAAAGCCCCCCCTCCACAGCTTGCGAACAAATTAAATTCTACCTAAATATTCTAGAAGCATGTCCTCGACAATCTTGTAATTGAGTCGACATATTCTGATACTTAAAAGTAGCAACGTGCATTGCCTAAAATGAGAAATGCTTAAAAATAAGGACAATAATTCCTAAAAACATCGTGAGAAAATGATGCTGGGAATTAAAAAAAAATGCAACTAAAATATACCCCAACAACTTTTCTAATTAACTCCTCTCAGGCAAGTCCAAAGAAAAATAGTGCTTAATGTATTGATTTACATTGCAATCAACTGCGAAAATCTTTTGGCCTATAAACAATGTACAGTTTTTTAAAAGCTTTTTGGTTCTAACAAATTTATTGATTGTTCAGTTGCAGAACTGTTCCAACAAACTAACAGAGAATAGGTATTTATTTACTTGAATGACCCACGGATACATAAATGGGATGTAGACTACGCTACACGACAGCCTGAGCCAAAGCTGTCTAAATGCCGTAAAATTAAATTCAGCTTCAAGCAATACGCTATACGAGGGAGGCAATACTTAATACCTGTGCTTTTTCTTCCACAAATCAACTGCAAAAATTAAATTATTCAATACATCATTTCTGATTAATGAGAATAAATTCAATTTTTCACATTGGACACTTCCGAATAAGAGCAAAAGCGGAAAAACCTTTGACCAAAAGGAAGCAGAAATTGGCCATTACTAATATAAAATGTTTCCGTTTTTAGATGAAATTCCTTTATTCGTTACAAAATATAACCATGACTAATATAAGTGAAATTTATGTTTGCTACTATAAAAATAGAAAATGAGAAAATCACATTTATTTCTACAAATTTTATTTACCAACCATTGTGTAATACCTACTGTTTAGCTCAATATATACGTATATATTTCTACCTTTCAATACATCTTTCAGCGTATCTTCAAGACTTCAGGAGATAACAAACAACAGAACGTCAGCTTGATCAGGTATAGAATGTTACCTTGTAATACTCACAATTTATACCATCACAAGCAAACGTTTTGCGTTACTCTGAATAACTTTTCAAATAATTTCATACTCTTTAGTTTCTAAAATACATACTTACTCTAATGACACGTTTGAAAAATGAAATTTATAAAACGCACAATTTAAATCGCACTTTACTTTCGAAGAGGAATATAGTTACTTGTGTAGCTTCTAATTGTCGAAGAAAATATACAATATTTACAAAGGGATAAGATAAAACTAATTGTATGGGCGGTAACAGCACTAAAAGTTACGCTCGTCCCGATCTCCTCATTAAACTCACTACCCCTTGACTATTGATATTAAATTAACAATAATTTTGAGAATATAGCTTATCAATCACATCTGAGGATGTACCAAGTCGGTACAAGTCCTTTTCATTTCTATGTAACACCACTGCCATAACGTTCCTTGGTGCAAGCAGTCCTCTACTAATTCTGGGATCTTTACGAACACAGTATTCCCAATTTCAACAGGGGGAATTCTTGTTTGATGTTTGAAACATTTCATCTGCTTGTCTTTTCAAATGAAGTTTTTATTTTTCCGCCCCTCGTTAATGACTTTATTTCTATCACAAACGGAACATCTTCTTTCTGCCTTGTTGCAGGGGTAAGTGTTCACGCTTATTACTTCATTTTGTTTGTTTCCTGGTTGTGCTGGAAGATTTCCACCGGAAGAATCATCCTAATAATCTGATGTGCCACTAGAAGCCGTTGTGGTTTCTTTCGCTTGTGAGACTTTCTCCAGATCCTCTTCTTTTGAAAGACTAGCGACTATTTCGAATGTAACAATGGAATCATCCAGACCCTTTCCTATAGGCACTCCAAATAAAGTTTCGTATGGACTACAGTTGATGCTTCTATGGAAAGATGTTTTTCTTCATCCTACACAGAAGTAGACCTTCTTACCAAGATGATTGTCAGCCATCCGTATGACAACTTGCGAGCATCTTGATTAGCATGTTCAACACTGCCTCGAGACTGGAAATGTTTTGGCTTTACGTGAACAATTTTGGAACCAAACATAGAACATCATTTATTACCTATACAGCAAATTCTCTTCTATTATCCCTTTAAAGTATGCAAGGAGCACCGATGATACAGAAAAGATCAAGGTTATAAGCTCCCTCAGCGGCTCTTTTCGTTTTCAATGGCCGTAGAAATACACATTTTGTTATATGATCCTAATAATTGAAGTATAAAATTGTACTCATTGTCTGACTCACTTTGCATGTCAATGACATCTACTTGTGTTCTTGAGTTCATAAGATTACTCAAAACCAGTTTCACAACTAAGCCCTTTCCTTTGTTCACATAAGCTAAAATATATGGAAATTACTACACGTATTAGATTGCAACACCTGTGCTTCAAAATTTTGCCCAAACATCGTAAACGTTTACGTCCCGTATCAAGGTGAGCTTTAAGAATGACACTGTATAATTCCTAACTATAACAAAAGTACCTTATGGCGTCATTATCATTGGATTATTTATCACTTTCTAAACTCTACCAACCTTCTCCCTCCTTCTTCTGTTGTGTAGTCTTCACCTCGTGCAATATCTGGTCGCAACTCGCATCTGCTTGGAGTAAAAATGAAGTTGTTCACAGCTGATGAAGTAGCAAGATATTCAGTTACTTTGCATTTGAATTCTTCCTATTATACCGTATACGGTAGACGTTGTTCACTTAACATAAACACTACTTGCTGGGAACAGAATATTCTCCTTTCACAGACGTAAACAGTAATGAATACTCTCGAGAAATGAACACCACAATGCAAACGCAGAAATGGTCTCGAAAGTAATCTTGCATATTTTGATTTAACCAAAGTACAGATTAATTTTGTTTTTCGGGATTTGCTACTAAAGAAATTCCAAACCAAGTTTTGATCATTTATTACGGTCAATATCCGTTATCGGGCTTTGCTACCAAGATATATAACGTCTTCAATGTATTATTTTTCGTCTAACAAAGCTTCTGTTAAAAATTGTGTGCGGGAAGTAGAACTCAATGATTTCCCTTGCCGAGTCGATAATGATATCATTCAAGCTTTTGAAGGTGCATCTGAAAGATCGGTAGTATACTAAGCGCGAAAAGTCTGGTGTATGCACCGGTAAATTCAAAACTGCATAATTAATTAACTTTTGGTCAGTAGCGAATCGAAGAGCGAGAGAGGCAAAGTGTAAAATTTTAACTTGTAAAGCCTTTGTAACAACAATGATCACTTGAAAAGAGCAAACGGTAGAATCATAGAATAGAGACTAGTGATGTACACGCCCGGAAAAACTGAAATTTTGAAGAAGAAAAAAAAACAGAAAAGTATATTTATGTTCGCGAGGCAAGAAAACACTGGTTCTATTGACGAAATACAACAATACTTCCTGGTTACATCACGAATGTGACTTATCTCATTAGTGGCCTTGTACACGACAGAAATGTTGCATTGGTTCAATTTTAAAAATCTTTCGATCAGGTTGAGAAAAGTTCCATGATCCAATTAAATTTCGTCAGATATAATTTTAAATGTATATTTGTAGCAAGAACAAACATTTTAGCTATTCAATTAATCCTCATAGAATATACGGGCCCTGAATAGTAAAAAACAACTTATTTTCCAAAGCACAAAAAATAAAAACTTTCCACTAGTCAATTTTTTCGACTTTTTAAAACACTAAACGAGGCACATAAGATTATGTCTAACGCAGGGATGTAAGAAACCGAAAACACAGTACGAAGTAAAAACAGGGGAAAAAACTTTTCCATGCTTCTCTGCAAAAGAGGATATATTTTTTTAATTATTACGGGGTGCTTGACATTTTATGATCGTATAGCTGATTATAGTTTATGATCATATAGTTATAAAGTTGATTCTTGTTAAAAATATACATCTAGAAAAAATCTATCGGACTGCGTCTGACAAAGTTTTGTAGCATCATTTAAGTTTCCTTGATCAGAGCCAAAGATGGCTAAAGGTCATAAATGGACGGAAGTTTTCTGTCGTGTACAAGAGCGCTAATGAAATATATTTGATTCGTAAAGTATATAGAAAGTGTGTTGTACATTTTTTAACGTAAAAACGTTTAATTTTAATAAATATAAACAAGAAATGCATAAGGTATTCCAACTAATGAATATTTGTGAACCTATTTCTTTGCCTAGTGTGAAAAAAATCGATGGTTCTTGTATCAGCTTTATAGGCCTGTACATCACTAGTCTAACGTGTTGAAGCTACTAAGTCCACCACTTAATGAACAATAATCAAGATAATTTATATTGACTCTGGTTGTTCTTCCTTTGCCAATACCGCATCATGAAATAATTGAAGTGGATAAAGTTAAGACAGGCAACCAATAACATTATTTTTCATTAAAGGGAAGGAAAAATTTTGATTGAACGTATTTATAACCCTTAGTCACCTAAGACTCCGGTTCTATAATACCTTGCATTAGCTTGCCTTATTATTCAATGGTGCTGAATATAATTCAAGTATTATTACTTTCACTATTTCAGATGCCTAGAATTGATAATGTAATATAAAATTAGGAAGCAATGGCAGTACAAGGTGTAATATGACCTTATAACGACACATGCGTGTAGTGCGCACTCACATGACGCTTTGATTTTATATGATTTTTTAAATTCCATCTTCTGAAATAATAACATTGCAATCACATTGAACGACACGGCAAGAGTGAAGGCGATTGACCCCATCATGGCGGAAGCTCATATAGTTTCACGTAACATTTAACTCATCAACAATTTTTTCATTGCGGTACGCAAGTATTCTCGGACTTAATTTAGGGTTTTTTTTTGTTGGTCTTATGCTGTAGTAACATGTTTTAACCATAGGAGCATATACATTATGATTTGAATTTTGTTCATAAAATCATGCATTTCGGACAACTGTGCAGTGTCTTCAAAAAGTATTCGTCCCACTAATGAAAAAGTTTGGAACTGTACACATGGGCACAAAAGAATGACAAATATCGGATATATATGCTTTGATAAGTTAGTGAACCCTCTTACATAGTGTTGATGAAAGAGAGGAAAATATAGAATCGTCTTTTCTTTAGCGGACAATGCTGAATACTGTGTCGCATTCAATGACAAGTATTCGTCTGAGGAGCAGAATGACACGAGTGAAAGCCCTCTGTAAGACAAACTTGCTACTAGGTACTAGCACATACTACTGTAGTTAATCCGCAATAGTGATATAAAGGTCAGGGAAAACAAACGGGAATTTTCGAAAAAAAAACAGGGCTTTTTCCTATGAGGCCAAAAACTTGGATTTATTGACGATTTTATTTTTGCTTTTTCATTACGAATATTCATTACCTAGCACAAATTATATTTGTTATTTAGGTTTTGTAAAATTAAAGTTTTTATCGTTAAAAAATTACAAAAAATACAATTTACATTTGAAATGCAATATACCTCATTAGTGTCCTTGTATACGAGAGATAAGTTCCATCTACTTAAGCCTCTTAGCGCTCTTTCGCTCAGACCATGGAAACAAATAATGCATCAAAACTTTGTCACAAGCAGTCTAAATAAAGATGATTTTAATGTACAATTTTAACAAGAATTAACATTTTAATATCTTTATTAATCATCAAATGTCGTCAGGGTGCCCGAAAAGTAAAAGAACTTAAAAAAAATTGTATGAAAAACAAAACTTTTTTTAAAACAAAGAAAAGTAAGTAGTATGAAAAATAAAACTTTTTTTTGCGCTGAATTTTTTCGGAAATTTTACATCACTAGTCTTCGAACAATTCTTAAGAACAGATCATATAACAGCAATTCAGCAAAAATGCGACGTAGAGAAAGGAAACAATTGTAGAGAAAAGGCAAATTCCTGTACGTTTATTCCGGCAGGATAAATGATTCAAACATATCAGTAAAACAATCTAGAGACCAATTACCACAGTAAAAAGTGTCATATACAGATTCCACAAAACCAAAACATATGAAAATTCTAAAAGAGGTAGTCGCCCGTCAAACCTAAATCCAACAGATTGTTCAGTTCAAAAAGTGAGGAGCAACCCGAAAATAAGTGCACCGAAGGTAGTGTCGAAGGTAGCAACGGAAGTTGGATAACGCATTTCAATAAAATGTACGTAATGCCTTGCTGGAAGCTGGTATCACGGAAGAACAGAAATACGAAATCGTTATATTAGTCAAATCAACATAATGAAGCGCCTAGTGTACGCCAAAGAGAACAGACATCTACCTTATGAATACTGGAAGAAAGTAGCTTTCACAAACAAAAAAAATCAAAGTGTTCAAATCTGATTGACGTGAGTTGTGACGTAAACCGAACACAGACCTGAATGCGAAAAATCTGACAGTTAAAGATAACATTTATTGCGTCACAAATTACAAAAATTGTAAAAA
>JAGDQP010034138.1:0-20293 GCA_022664845.1 Lepisma saccharinum | reverse complement strand
ATGGCAACGCCCTAGCCGAGCTGGTCTACCGGTTCCCGTAAGATCACCGAAGTCAAGCAGCTCTGGGTCTGGTCAGTGCTTGGACGGGTGACCGTTGCAGTACTCCAGATGGTATTGCCTGTGCGGCGTCCACCCAGCGTCGTGAGGCCAATTGGGGAGCTACCTGAATAAAGAGGTAGCGATCACAGTGAGAGCTTCGGCTCTCCTCTCCCACCAACCCGTCTGGTCAGCGTGGGAGCAGTAGACCAACTCCTCCCTTCGGGGAGAGGCCTCATTCACTAGTGGATTGAATATGGCTGTGATTTATTTATATATGTATATACACGTCCAGGGAGAAATATAGAACGAATAGGGTTAAAACTGACCTGAAATGACCTACCGGTTAGGTAGTACAATGCCAATATTGATTTTAAAAAATGACTTACTTATAACAACCAAGCCACTTATATATTTCCAACAAGTTTGTTTCATGGTTGTTTATTAAGTTCAACACAATATCAAGCTTAACAAGCTTGAAAAGAGTGACAAAGCCTTATTGCAAGCTGGCATGCTATCCGGATATGAGATACATCACATAAGGCGGCGGGCAAAATACACTACCAATTCATTACATATTTTATTTGTTATTACACAGCAAAGATAAGTTGTCATAATCGTCGACAGCTCACAACTACCTAATGGGGGATATGGCACACAGAAGGTAAAGCATTGTTCGCCAGCGGATGCGCCTAATTCCTACCTCATTAGGTAACATAGTAATTGTACAACTATATTGATATACACATCATTTTAAAGCTTATAAAACAGGCAACAACTTTTATTTCAAACATGTTTTGGATACTGTGAGTTTTAGGTAAGCTACACCGTAAAAAGTGTAAATATAAAAATATCGTTATGTCCATTGGTTATGGAGATATAATACAATTTCTGAAAGACTGTAAATTTGTAGTTCCGGGGAAAAGGGGGAAGCACAAGGGGGAGAGACAGGGAGTTTTGGGAAAATGCATTTCTAGTGATGATGTAACAACTGGCCAAAATTCAGCTTTCCCCTAATTATTCCCGACATTTGCCCTTTATTTCCTGGACTAATCATTCCTCTCCAATAATTCTGAATCATGACTTTACGTATCTATAGTTCACGTCGAGATGGGACAGGGTAAAAGGTGGCGTAGATAATCGTACAGGGCCTAATTTGAAGGTATTTTCCTAGCATTGAATGAGGAAAAATCTGTCAGAATGGGCGGTCCCTTGGACCAATCTTCAGAATGCCAAGCCAACGTTCTACTGAGCTACGCCCAGAAGTGCATTTCAGCCCTGGCCAGACAGAAAATTCCTGCCGTGGCACTTTCCACTTTTAATTAAAAATGTATCCCCTCCAAGCTGTGGGTCAGGTCAAAAAATTAAACATAAATCCTCCCCTAGCTATGGCCGATCGGTTTCCCCCACCACAAAAACCCATAATCATAAATACTATATTAAGAATGATCAGCGATTGGCAAAGAAAGAGAAAACAATTATTTTATAATTACATTGCAGCAGAACTCGATATCGAAAACACACACGCACACCATCCATACTAGATTCACAGACCAGTGAACACGAATTTTGAATTTATTTTAAGGCCTTTACGCAACTATGACACAGGACGTGTGGATGATGATGGGATGAATTGGTGGAATGAAGAAAGTGGGAGGAAACGGGAGCACCCAGAGAAAATCCACGCACACCGTGTTTGTCCACCACAAAGCTCACATGGCATGAGCAGGGATCGATTCGACGACACCTAGCACCAGAGGTGAGCGCTCTACCAACTGAGCCACCGTGGCCCCAACCAGTGAACACGAAACGAACAGCTAAAGTACAGTGGTCACTGTGAGAAATTCCTTATATGTAGTAATGGTTAAATTTCTTATATTTGCATTAAAGAATGCTTAAAAAAAAACTCACTCGTTCCGAGAAGGCATCAGTAAGTAGGCTATTAACAGTTTTATATTAAAACTAGGCAAAGAAAAACTGCCCTCTCAGATTAAACGTATCAACCGAGATAAAGTATTTGCTATATATGGTTTACCAGCATAAGCACCATTGACAATTATTTGGAATAAAGACTAACAACATAAATCAACTGAATTCACTACCTTTGAAACCTTGATTTAAAAGCTATCAATAACAAAATAATGTGTTAAAATTGCAAAATACCCCCGCCCCCTAGTCTAAATATACGGAATATCACGAAAACAAAATTCTTAACAAAGAAAGTATGTTGCCACAAAAATAAAAGCAATCACGAGGTATATCCCTACTAGGTAGCTATTCTTGGCAACGAATCGATGCCCTCAATAAAAACGGAAGGGTTACCTTATGCACGGAAAATCTCTTAAGAACTTTCATGAAATTCGTGTCCTAGTTTTCCTTTGTATGTTGATCGAGAATAGTCTGAAGGTAAGACGACGATAGCTTTTGTATTTAAACGATTTCAGGTCGAGCGACTATTCAAAAAGGTTCCCACAAGATTTGTTCCCTTTTGAACGAATAGGATGAGATTTATTCCCTATTACGACAGTATTACGTGTCGTCCTCGCACTCGAGTATGTCCCCAAATTATGATTTTTCTCAGCTCACGATGTATCCTTCAATTACACTTACGACTGATTCAGTGTTCGAAACTCAGTTCAAATATTAATGTAAGATTACACCACTACTACTGGTTTCTCCAACAGCGTAATATTAGCATTGTTCTCAGAGACTGCATTCGAAATAAAATATTAAGTTTCGTGACTAAAGTCGTATTTCTCATGTCACACAAGGGCAAAGTCGAGATGAAAATATACAAATTATTAATAAAAGTTATTAATACTATTAGACAAAAATAATGAGAGTACGCTATGTTCTGCTTAATAAATATATATGTTGTACTCATAAAACATCACTAATTATTGTCATGTGCTAATACAACTGATTGAAAGCGACAGTTGCATCATCTATTAAATTCTCTTCGGAAAAGTTCAGATGTTAAAAATACACACATATTTAAAATAGATAACTCAGGCTTACATAGCTACCGTTTGATGGCAAAATAATCCAAATTCAATGCTTTTGATAGAATTTTTATTACAATTTTAAAAGGAATGATTATGTAATTATGGGTTTAAAAAAGTATAGTTTTAACGAATTTACATCCACAAATATGTTCATTGATTTCAGTGAAAATTTTCTCCGCCCAAGTCCCGTGATTACGATCTCTACTGGAGAAATACTGGGGGCCGATGAGGGTTCGAGTCCCGCTCACGAGTCCCATCATACCTGACGATTTCCAGGAGTTACCTTAGTTTTGCCAGACCAATAAATGGTACCTACCCTACCTATGCCTCCGGAAGAACGCTCGATGAGGGACGTAATCCTTCCGACAGGCTTGAGACAAGCTTATCCAGCCAACAGAATATATATATATCCTTTTAAGCCTAGACGAATACAATTTCAATACTGGAACCTTGGGTTTTATTACTGAATAACAGTATTGAAGGATACAGTGGGGGGGGGCTCCCCCCCTCTGGATTTACCCAATACAATTTTGATACAGTCGATAAATTTTACACTTGCAAATACTCAATTTTGATATTTCCATTTTCCATTGAGAACTTTTTTTTAATATTCGTATGGCATTCCTATACATTTTATCCTTAAAAGCCAATTGAAAGTATCAATTTCATTGAACCAATCACAGCCTGGAACACCGTAAAATATACTGCAACACAAGAGTTAACCTGGGAGGTCTAAAGCATAAAGAGACTGAAAAGGGGGCAAAAAAATATTCCTACAACTGTCATTAACGTGATAAAAGACAGTCAGAAGTGCCACTTAGTCCTGAAATACAAACCATTTTCTTTCTAAAAAATGATGGATAGCAGAGCTTTAATGGAGTCAACAACACTACTTAGAACTAAAAACTCGAAACTCGTTAAGTTTGACCTTCTTGTGATGCCAATCAACGCGCGTCTACTCAAATGGACTAAGAAGCACGACTCCGTTAAATCATTTTATTTGGTGAAAACATCGGAATAATAGGTATCCGAACAACACAAACATAATTTACTTTGAACGCGATAAAATACTTAGAAATCCTTCTATAACCTTTTAGTAAATTTTACTATTCTAGAGGAAAAGGTTCTAGTGACGGTTAGAGCAAACGTTTAAAGGAGAGTCGTTTAAACACTAAATCTGAATTCAATTTCAATTCTTTTAGGTGCTAGCCTGTGTCAGAAAGAGCAAGACAGGAAATGAGCGCATATAGTGCAAAACTACCACTGTAGCATCAGCAGATTGAAAACGGGATTGCTAAACCTAAAACCAGTTTCTATCTATTTTGCTTTAAGCGCTAGCATGCGATACCGACAGGGAACGACTGAAAATAAAACTCGAAATTTCTTGGATCACCTGCTGCTATTTCAGAATTAATCTTAGAAATTTCGCATTTCTGGCCGTCTTATGGCCCTTGGAGAAGGAATGGGAAAGGTAGCGGCCAGAGCTTGTATTCTAAGACAATCCCGGCAGCTTTCTAGTGGAACTGAGGAAAACATCTCAGGACAGCACACTTCATTGAGCGGGTCTCGAACCTGCACTGCCTCCTCAGCGCTTACCCAAAGTCCACTAGGCCAGGGGGGCTGATATTATTTCATAGTTCTTCTGCACTTTTTTTTTAAAGCGCAATTAATTTCAAACACATACCTGTTAGATCTAGTCACACTAATTATTTTTTATTTTCTGAATAATCTCATAAACAAACAAGACTATGAAGAGTTCCAAACGTTTAAATATGCAGTCTGCCGCTAAATTACTGTGAAAAAACTTCGGGAAGCGCGCACACACTCTCACCCACACAGATACACACATACTCTCTCTCTTCTTTTACCATAACCGCCGGAGAAAAGGTTACTGTATTTAAAAACAATACTAAAAGGAGTATGATGTTGATTGGTGTTCTCCCTGGATGCAAGTCTATTACCCGAATGTTCCTGGGCAAGATTGTGACTTCCATCTGATGATGGTGTCATGAGGGTAAAGCTGAACGAGGGGTTTTAAACCACTTGGTGTCCCCACCGGGTATCGAAACCGGTACCCCTCGATTACAAGGCAGCAATTTCATTGTGCTGACATTTTATGACAGAAATATTACCAAACTATATTCGAAAATTAAATTAACATTTTATAATTCAAGTACAAGGATGCTTTGATAGAATAAGTATCTTATTAAGTGTTACTACTATTTATGGAAGAACAAAGTAACGGATCGAGCAGTTGGCAGAAGAATCATTAACACACACACACACACACACACACACACACACACACACAATCAAAAGGAACACTCATGAAGATAGATGTCAAAAATTAGTGTCAGATTATTTGAATAAGTTATTACATTTACATAAATAGACTGTATTTGCCGAAGTTCATATTTGGGAAAATAGGTAATGGTAGAAACCACGCCTCTTCTCTCGGTGGCATCTCGGCATTTACCCGGTGGTTCTGTCGAATACTGAAAAACAATCAGAATGATCGGCGTGAACAGGATTCGAATCTGTGTTCACTTCCCAGTGCTAGATTAACACGGGACTCTTTGATTGTATACATACATGTTACCATTGTCCAGTTTTTCAAGTTCAATTTTTATCAGCATTACTTTTTTAACTTAACATTTTATCATGTTAATACGTAATCAAATTTAACGAAAACGCCTAAGTAGTCCTACCAATCTTCTGTGGAGCAAGGCAGTAAAAATTGGAAGACATAAATAACAATGTTGACTTTATCACAACTTCTTGACGCATGATATAATATACATTGTTTCTTCTACAGACTTTTATCACTTTTCACATTTCGATATTTAAAAAAATAATAATAATAATCGCATTATCTCGCAGCAAAGAATCGAAAACAATCTCCCCGGCTTACCACACTTGTATTTACAGAACACGAAAATAGGTAACAAATCACAGGTTCGTATTCACACAGCAAACCCGGCTTCCAACATAATGCAGATTGGATGCACCACGTCAAGTAACACGGTTTCTATACACACTTTGCTCAACACCAACAAACAGAAACCACTTCTCATGAAGACTTCGAACGACCCATGGCCATTGCACCAGCTGTTCCAGTCCAGAAGCACCCAACTGGAGACTGCTTTACTCACACGATTACGATGTCCCACGATCTTGCACGATCCCTACCGACAGTTTGTGTTCTTGAATCGATGATGACGTAACGGAATGGGTGAATTTTCGTTTATGCAAAAGGTACTCAAAATCAATATAATCGATTTCCACAGACTCTACAAAAAATGCACGTGTCACAAGTTAACTTAATAAATACATTTATGTTCTTCCATAGTTAGGTTTCCAAAGTTATTTCATTGGGATAACTTTAAAGAACGGCCTCGTTTAAAACCCCGAGGCTCGATTCCCGTTGAGGTAAATTAGAGATTCTCAAATTTATCTGGGCTATCGGCCCCCTTTAAAATAAAGTACTAACCGTGCCCCCAGAAATGGTACTTTCGCTATGCGAACAAACATTCGGTGCGCATTTAACTACAATATAGTAAAGCAAGACGTTCTTTGTTGTTCATAGTACTTTGGCATTAGAAAATGAATAGTTTTAAAATCAACCACAATAAAATTAGCATTAACACCGAAAATTAAGATAACGAATTAGTACAGTTGCCAGTTCGAACCAATAGCCCGATTGCAAGGGCGTAGATGTAGGCTATACTGTGGTGCTATCATAAACTTCGCCTACCCCGATTTATACTGTATATGGACATATGCAACCGTATTCAGAAACGTTTTCTTGAAGTGACTAGCGCTGTGCTAACAACGAGTGATTAACAATCTTTCAACATTGGTAGTCACTCGTTAGTACAGCGCTAGTTACTCCAAAAAAGGTTTCTGAATACAGCTGATGGAATCCAAATTGATGTTTTATCCTTAACTTGACTATTCTAGCTCCCAATTCCATCTTTGCAATCGGCCTATATATTTATAACTGAGTGCTGCACGGACTGGGATAAAAATCTAGGGAGTGGGGGAACCACGATATTTCATTCGAAAAGGTCGGAGGCCAACCTAAATTTATGACATATGTACAAAATGAAGAATACTGCAAAAACTGGGCCCTAACGTAGATTTCTGGGGTCTTTAGTCTCCCTGTAGCAACGTCCCTCGTGTTAAACACAAGCACTATAAAATAAACCGCGTAATTTCTTTCGGCAACTATGGGCGATACAACTGACATAATACAGAAAAAAAAAAAAATCTGAAATGAAATTCTGTTATGGTTATGTGATGCATTCTGAGTTTATTTGGAATCTGAAAATATTTTTCGTCGAGAGCTAAATACAAATATCTAAGTTATTCCACTCGTGTATTACGAGGGTCATTCCGAAAGTTTTTAGCAGCAATCATGAAAATTAACTTATTCAGGGGGGAAAAAAATCTACTATATTTTTTTCAAAATATTCTCTATTAACACATACATTTTTCTGTTCTCTGGAATCACCTAGATAAACGATCAATCCAAGCATCTTCAGGTATGTCACTTAGGGTATCGTTCGTTATATGCACTAATGGCCTCATCTGATGAAAAGTGCTGCCCTCTTATTATTTTCATTGGTCTTAGGGAAGAAAAAGTCACATGTGCCAAGTCAGGTGAGTAAGGTGGATGGGGAAACACTCCCAGCTCCTCATTGCTGGTTATGAGGCCCATGTTCCACTGCAGGTGCAGATTTTACAGTTGATGAATCATCTTAAGTTCTGAAATGAACAAGGTAATTTCGCAATGAACAAATGAAGAAAATTCAACTCAAATTTCCGCCTGCAGTGGAGTGCCTGGGTCTCATCTCATAACCAGCAACAAGGGGCTGGGAGATTGTCGATGAATGTGGAACATTCTATATAGAAAGAGAATTGACCGTGCCGTGATGGTATACCCAACCGGCAACTGGAAGATCAATCAGGGTTCGAGTCCCGGTCGACGGAAGCTGTCAATTTTTATGGATTACTTACAACATTTCCCATACAAATTACACAAAGTTCTCTTGTAAAAAAAGGTAATAACACATTCTGTCGCACTGCGGCAACTGGAAGATCTGGGTTTGAGTCCTGGTCACGGCGGGTGCCAATATTTATAGGTTAATTTCAACATTTACCATCCACATTACACAAGGTTCTCTTTCAAAAAAAGAAGTAATAACATTGTTCTTTCGCACTCCACAATTGCAGAAAAATCCTCAACGAAAATCTCCACCTGCAGTGGAGTGCCTAGGTCCCATAACCAGCAATAAAGAGTAACGAAAACTCTATATACACAGAAAACTGGCCACGCCGTGGTGATGTAATGGACAGCATACCAAACCGGTAACTGGAAGAACCAGGTTCGAGTATCAGTCACGGCGATTGTCAATTTTTCTGGGTTAATTTCAATGTTTTATCTTCTTTGGTACAATAAAGAAAAGAAAGAAGATATGTTTGAACACAACCTTCAGTTATCATAATAATTGCCGCTTGATTCTAGAACCCTCGGTCACCTGTCAAGCACTGTTTGAATACCGTGCTTGAAGGAAATGATTGGATTTGGACACACAAAAAGAACCCTGCCACGGTTTCCCGCCCGTTTTTCACGTTTCGGAGTGTTTTTCCGTCAAAACTGTTTTAGATACTGAGAAACAGACTGTGAAATCTGCAGCCGCAAGGTCCAGTGTATCAGGTGGCTGGGGAATTTTCTTCCATATAAATTCCTGTCATTCTCCACAGGTTATCCGCGTGGGCAGGTGTTGGAAAAGTGATCAGGGTGGGAGTGGAAACATTGACCGTGACTACCCACGACAGGCATGTTGCCTGTCGAAGCAGCTCGTTCAGGGTTCCCTACTTTATGACTTTTACGTGGGCTTCTCCGCATCCGAATCAAATCTCAAACTATGTGGGCTTTGTGGTGGACAAACAGTGTGCGTGCGTTTTCTCGGGGTTATCTCGTTTCCTCCCACTTTCTTTCTTCATTCCACGAATTCTCCTATAAGGCGTGAACCAAAGTTGCCTAAAGGCTTTAAACAAAATTAGAATCAAGTCGCCGAATACATCAGGCCTTTGGGGATATTGCTGTGAATGAATGCACCACCAGACATTGGTTCCAGAAATTCAGGTCGGGAGATCTGTCCCTGTGTGATGAACTCAGCGGTGAAGTCCAGTGGCAGAAAGAAGACCAAAATTTAGGTGTACCTTGTATTGTGGTCTGCGCAGTTTTTGTGCATTTGATTATTCATGGGACCATCCTAAGTGAGAATCCGACGGGTGCCACCTCGTCACCATTGGGCAATCCAAAATGGCGGCCATCCAATATGGCACCCAAAGGCTAATCCTAGTCTTGGTTTTGGATGCATGTATCTCCTAAACTACTGGGCCAATCTATATCGTTCAAACACTAAATTATGTAGAAGATAACACGATAAAATATGACATAACTTATTGATGCTCGTACTTAAAATTTGTAACCAGAAAAATAACTGAATTTAAACCCTTCATTTTTTTCGGAACAGCTAGAATATTCGTAAAACGTGTAGAATAACTTTTCAAAGATCGTTATACTTGCTTTAATTTGACGTATTTTTTAATTTGATATATTAAAATATGACAAAGTTATTGACAACATAATTTCATAGCTTAAACTGAAATCCTTGTTTATTAAACCCAATAAGCATAAATATAACAATAATAATAATAAAGATAATTCAATTTCTTTTATCCTTATTTCCCCCCATTTTTAACTTCCAAAAGCTGCTTTATTTTTAACTTGGGACTCAGCATTTCTGTTGATATATTGGTAAGTTATCGTAAAACTTTTGGTAAACTTTATTTTTGTATGGGCCAGTTTTAGTAACTTTGGACTTCGGCCCGTCACGATTTGCCCTTAGCTGTTAAGTGTTAAAATCCACACCCATGCCGGGACTCGAACCCGGGACCGTTGAGTCGATAGCCTACCGCCGCAGACCGCTCGACCACCCGGCCAGCAATGGTAAGTTATCGGTTGCTATATTTATTGAATATGATAGAGATTAGAAGGTAGCCTACAAGTACTGTAATTATTACAATAATTATAATATGATCATGGAAGGTTATTTGTTGTATGATTGGTGTTCTGACATCTTGGAGGCCTAATTGGTTTCAGGTAGCCATTTCTAACAAATACATAGTTAAGTCTTATTTTTGGGCTTAGGTCCAAGGCACTTACTTGCCATCTTAGAGATTAAATAGAGGAATTTCTGCGTAGCTATGCTCTGCTGGAGGTAAATTTTGATATTCGACTGACGTTGGGTGTTGGTCGGAAGCTAGCAATTTCTTCTCATACAATAAAGACTAATATAAGAACTGCAACTAGCGATAAAAGGAAGCCCACGCTTGAAACCATATTTCAGGTTATGTTTGCGTCTGGGTAGTCAGAATATCGTCGGGGATTCCTCTTAGACATTGAAGATGCTGTGGGAAAATATGATGTTTACTCCAAGGAATATTGTGATGAACTGACTTTTGAGTCAGGAAGGGTTAAGGGATGTTCCTCTAGAAAGAGCGAATCAATCGATAATTCCTACTATGATTGCGAATGCTGCTTCTATTGAAAGGTCGTAATGGAAGTGGGCTATAACGTAGTAGGTGTCATGCAATACAATATATATTGATGAGTTAACTAATATTACTCCTGTGAGGCCTCGTGTGGTGAATAGGAAGAATTTGTGTATGAAGTGTTGCAATTCATCTATTATCCGTCCAGACTTAAGAGTATACTGTTGCTGTTATCGCTACAGCGATGCCGGTTTGGTCGATAAATAAAAAATGAAACTAGGCTCGCTGCAGCCGTTCTCTCACTTCGGGTTATCATAGCCTAGCGGCAATGCTTCAATCGCTGTTGATTTTTACTCCCTCTTCCCCCGTCAAGTTTTTCAAATGAATGTATTGTTATATTATAAGTACATAATTAAATATGTGTACATGAAGAAAGGAATCAGGAAATTAATTTTCGTACCAATGTTAAATATAAAACCTTTACGGGGATCATTAAAGAGAAATAACAGTAAAGGATTTTCAAGTGCGTCAGGGGGAAGTACGGTAAGTAAAACTGCAGCTGTTGTCCATAAGCAGCAACAGTATAGACCAAACCCTGCATCGGTAATAAAACTTTAGTGCCAGTTGGAACGGCAATGATTATTGTGGCTGCTGTGAAATAGGCTCGGGTGTCTACGTCTGGGGCTCGTACAATAAAACCGAGAAATCCAATCGTTAACATTACGTAATTATTCCTAGGGCTCCAAATGTTTCCTTTTTACCGCTTTCTTGAGTAACAATGAGGGAGATCATTCCAAATCCTGGTAGAATTAAGATACAGACTGCGGAGTGTCCAAAGAATCAGAGGAAGAATCAGACTTCCGGCTGGGTCAAAGATCGTTTCGATCTCTTAAGAGTATTGTAATGGCTAATACACTGAATGCTAGGACCAGTAAGGATAATACACTGAATTAGCAAAGCTCATGGGATAGCAGGTCACTGATTCGCGGGTGGACACCATGTGTGTCACACCCTCTCTGCAGGGCTCCAGCTGTGTGCGAGACCTTATATGATATGGCTGTATGTGATTCGTGTGAAATGCAACGTCGTCGTGAGTTGACACCATTTGAATGGGGCATGGTGGTGTGTGCCCGACGCATGGAAAGTTCGATTTCAGAGGTGGTGCAGGAATTCGGCTTTACATGTTCAACAGGCGTCATAGTCCACAACAGACACCATACCGGGCGTCCAGCTGCCCTCAACGACCGAGACCGGCGGCACTTGGGACGAATGGTCGACAGAGACAGGAGGGCGACTGTGCGAGAAATCACGACCCAATTCAACACTGACCGCGCTAGAAACATCTCTCAGTGGACAATCTGTCGCACCTTCCGTTCGCTCGGATATGGGAGCCGTCGCGCTACACGGGTGTCACTGCTAACCCCACGTCATCGGACATTCCGGTTTGCATTTGCCACCAATCGCCTTGGATGGATACTGCAAGTGACGAAACGTCAGCTGGTCCGACGAATCACGGTATAAACTGTACCATGTCGATGGGAGGCACCGTGGGTGGCGCATATCTCACGAAGCGATGGATCCTGAATGTCAAGAGGGCGTGGTCCAGAGCGGTGGGGTATCAGTCTGGAGTGCGTTTTTCTGGTATGGAATGGGCCCTCTAGTTGCTCTGGAAGTCACGTTGAATGGTCCGCTGTATCGCTTGCTGCTCGGAGACCATCTGCACCCGATTTTGGCCTTTCAAAATAACAATGCGCTTCCACATCTCTCTAATGTCGTCCGAGAATAGTTCGAAGAGCATGAAGGGAAGGTCCAACGAATGAGCTGGCCACCCGGAGCTCTGATGTGAACCCCATTGAGCATATCTAGGATGACGTTGAACTCAGGCTCCGTGAACTGGATCCTCCATCCACGAATAGTCCACAGCTGGTTTCCACTCTGCAGACTGTGTGGTGTCAACTACCTCCGGAAGTGTACCAGGGACTTGCAGACTCACTTCCACGCCGTATCGCTGCGCTCCACAGGGACAGAGGGGGCCCGACCAGATATTAGGTGACTATCCCATGAGTTTTGATAACTCAGTGCAGTAAAGGATAGCTGAAATTATAACAGATCACACAAATAATGGTACTCGTTCTATTGTTTTACCGGGTACTCGCATATTAATTACTATTGTGATAAAATTGACAGTACCTATAATTGAGGAGACTCCTGTTAAATGAAAGAAGAAGACTGATAAATCTACTGATTTCCCTGCGTAAGCAATTGCGTTAGATAAGTTAGGATAGACAGTTCAGCCCTGCACCACTCTACAATTCTTCCAGTTAATAATTGAGTTAGAAATGGGGCTAAAAGTCAAAATCGTATGTTATTACGTCACAGGAAGGCTATGTCTGCAGCCCCTAATATTAAGGAGACTAGTCAATTTCCAAAGCCGCCAATTTAATTTCCATTTCCAAGTTACCATTTTTTACTGTCAATAACTTAGCTAGCTTTTAATGTAACCAAATAAACAATACGCCAAACTAAAGTAAATATAACGGTCTTCGAAAAGTTATTCTATACGTTTTACGATTATTCTAGCCGTTTGCGTGTAACTTTGCAATATATGATTGAAAAGTTGTTCCAAAAAATTAAAGTTTTAAATTCAATTATTTTTCTGGTTACTAATTTTAAGTATGAGTATCAGTAAGTGATGTCATATTTTATCGTGTTATCATCATCTACATAATTTAGTGTTTGAACGATAAAGATTGGGCCAGTAGTTTAGGAGATACATGCATTCAAAACCACGACTACGATTAGCCTTTGGGCGCCATATTGTTGGATGGCCGCCATTTTGGATTGCTCAATGGTGACGAGGCGGTACCCGTCGGATTCTCACTTAGGATGGTCCCATGAATAATAAAATGCAAAAAAAAAAAAAAGCATTGCACAGACCACAATGCAAGGTTCAGTGCCTTGGCTGCCAGACTAGTGGGAGCCCAGATACCCTGGATGACGAGGCCTGAAGGCGGATATAGAGCAGCACAGAAGTCAATCAGGGTATCTACAGAATTCACATAAAATAAATTTATGACTTTCATAACCTTTGCATGCAACAAAAACATGAAGGACTGTTAGGAAAACGGGATTTACAGCCGAACTTACAAGATATGAGCCCGTGGGTAACTCTTACACGAAACACACCCTTCTGTAGCAGTGAAAGTTCAGAATATCAAAAATGGTTCAAATGTATGAGAATATTTTTCTGCACATTTGGGAAAATTGCGTAAGTACAAAAAAAATTACCTGACTGAATTCATGACCTCAAACTAAATTTAATGACTTTTTATGATTTTCATGACCCGTAGATACCCTGTTAATGCAATGATAAATACAATATATATGCTGAATATGTTATGCAAAGTGTAAATTCTCGACATACACATTTTATTTATCATTACACATAACAAACCTAACAGATTTTAGAAACACTCACATTATACATTCGTTCGGCCTGAGGATGGAATGACTTTTGTTTTGATAGGACTAATCTTCAATTTAATTTAAAATAAACGTTAAAGACGACATTTCACACCTTGCTTTTAAAAGTGAGTTTTGAATTTAATTAAATTGTGTCCTTTGTGAGTATATCTATTTATATTCATTTAGTAAAGCCATCTTCTATCTAGTCCTAGACAAAGAACTCACTTTCAGAATCTAAAAACTTCTCTCAGCATTAATAAAATGGCTACAATATGGTACATCAACGAATAACTTGGTGTCCAATATTAGTATACTGTCGCCCGACGGAACGTAAAGTGAATCATTTTCACTTGAAGGGGAACGTAACAGATGAAGTTCGCAGCACCGGAAAATATCTGTTTGAGAGCACATTCATTTATTGTATATCAGGGTCGACACCTAACAAACGATGTTTTCCAAACTACCTGAATTAGCAGATTCGGTTGTAATTTGACATAACATTCATAATTATTAACTCTCGTTTATTGCACTTACGTCTGATTAAAATCCCTATAGATTTTACTACTAACTATAGGAATTAATATGATCTGTCTACTTTTACTATTTGTAATAATACCATTGGATGTAACAGTATAATCAATGAAAGTTTTTAATTATATCAACAAAAGTTACAACGAAGAAACAGACTCGAAGCATATAAATCGGCTTTCTGAACTTCAACGGCTTCTACAGCCAGGACAACTTAATATGATTTAAGATACTGATATACATGCTTGTAAAACCTCGTAAGTATTAAAAGAAACCTTGCTACTACGTAAGCAAAGTTCAATGTTCATGGTCATACTCAACATATATACTGTCACAAATAACCCAATGATCTGCTACACTACGTGTTAAGGCATTAGCATCATACTAATTGACACGTGGAATGAATTTTGACTTCCGCTTTCACTCTCTCCTCCCACCACATCCACACACACACAAACTAGCTAGATCGCTCGCAATAGTAACTACTAGTAAAAGGTAATGATAGTTTTATTAGTAAAAGTGTACACAAAATTTAGAATACAACCTGCTGCAGTGGAAACATCTCACAGAACGTAACGTAACAGTGGTAATGTTGTAGTAGTTACCGTGAATGAAAAATACTTGTAAGAAATATCAATTCTGAAATTAACTCTAATGATAGTACGGAAAACGCTCTCACAAACTCACATCTCATTATATTTAAATGTAGAATTAAATTGTAGTTACAATGGAAACCGTAAGAGGTATTTCTGTGATCAGCGTAATTCATGTCATCGGGATCAACGTATAGTAGTCCGGTGATAGTTTGACCTTTTAATTACAGAGAAAAACCCTCATATAGTTTATTTCATTATATTTAAATGGGAAATTAAATGTTTGTTACCGTCGAAACCGTGAGATACTCCCGTGAACTCGGTGTCGTTCATATTGTCAACGTGAGCAACCCAGAGTTTGCCGAGATTAGCTTGACCTTCAGATTACAAAGTTATCATCAAATACTATTTCCCATATATTTAAATGCGGAATTCAATATTGATTATTATCATGGAAACAGAAAGTGGTACCCCCATGGTGTTGGTGTCGTTTCATTCATCTTGTCAACACGAGATCGGTTTGACCTTAGGTTACAGTCATCACCTTGGCATTCTATTTCCCATATATTTAAAAGGGGAACTGGTTACCACAGAAACCGTAAGGGGTACCCCCTTGATATTGATGTCGTTCTACTTCTAGATCAGTTTGGAATTGGAGTGGTGATCAGTTTGTGTCTCAAGATCGTTCATTACACACTTCACTAGAATATGTGTTTAAAAAATCCCAATATACAAGGCTATACTTCAGTGCCAGAACGATGTCTCTGTGTGTTTAAGTTTAATAGGTACGTGCTATGAAAGAATGGGTTGACAACTTAGGGGACACAGGGACATCATTCTTGCACTGAAATATAACAATGTATATACCTGGTGTCCTAAAAGTTAAGCAACCCGCACTTTCGCAGTACGTAACTATTAAACTAAAACAGAGAGAGACAGTTTTTGCATAAAATATAGCCCTGTGTATTGGTAAATTTTAAAAACATTAGCAAACGAGAAATCAACCATGCTTGTAAAAAATGTTGCCAGGTTTTTTGTTTCTTTTTTTATTACAAATTCTGCAGATTTCCGAACAAAACATATTTAAGTAACTAGTTGGAACATTTCTAGGTGCTATTAGAAAGTCTGCATGGCTGCATATCGAACATGACAAAGAAATTGCCAATCTGAAAGCTTGCAAGGTCTGTACAGGAGTATTAGTGGTGTATTCCGAAAATATGTTCGAAGAAAAATCTGCCTACTGAGATCGGTACGATTGGATCAAACGTGAAATTTCCGACCTTTACGTGACGCTAGCGGCCATAATTTTGAAGATATTTGAACCAAATTTTAATATGTTAATCCAAATCGGCCCAAGAGGGTGGTCGGGGGAGGGGGTTGAAATTTTGAATTTTGACTGACTGACTCATCCATATAAATTCACAGGCCAAACTACTGGAGCTAGAAACACCAAATTTGGTATGAAGATGTAGGACCATGAGTAGGTAAAGGAAAAAATCTGAAATTTTGAAAAAGTCGCCATCTTGGATTCAAAATGGCCGCCAAACCCATTGTATAGAATAGAGTCGAGCTTAAACCGCTGGTGCTAGCGAGATGAAATTTGGCATGAAGGTACATCATCATTAGTAGGTTGCGAAAATATTACAAAATATATCCAGAGACGCCATCTTGGTTACAAAATGGTGTACTCCAAAAAATCCATTTCCCACACCGTTTGAGCTAGGGATACGAAATTTGGTATGAAGGTACATGGTGACTACTGAAAGGTTGAGAAAATACTGAAAACGTCGCCATCTTGGATCCAAATTGGCCGCCGAATCCAATGTTGTATAGAATATACAGCCTAAACGGCTGGGACTACTGACTTTTCACTAGTAGGTTACGAAAATGTTACATGATGTATCCAAAGACGACATATTGGATCCAAAATAGCGGACCTAAAAATCCATTTTCGACACCGTTTGAGCTAGAGATACGAAATCTGGCATAAAGGTGTATCTTGACTAGTCGTTTACAAAAAATATTACAAAATTTTAGGAAAATCTCCATCTTGGAACCAAAATGGTCGCCCAAAAAAATGTTCGACACCGTTAGAGCTAGAGAAATGAAATTTTATTTGAAAGTGTACCCTTACGAGTAAGTCAAAACAATATAATAAAACGCTAAAAGGCGGTTTTTAATCCAAAATGGTCGCCCGAAAACCCATTTTCTAAACCACTAAGGCTAGACAAACGGAATTTGGTATGAAGGTGAAAATCCCCCATATGGGGGCGCAGCCCCCCGGTGGGTGGTATATTTGTACAATGGAGGCGCAGTCCGCCAGTCTCTGATTACGATAAAGGGGGGATGTTGGGAGCGCAGCTCCCACGGGGGTCTGGGGCTCTGCCCCCAGCGAAGCAAAGCAAGTATATATATATTTACAGGCTAGCGGCCATAATTTTGAAGATATTTGACCCATATTTAATTATGTTCTTTCTGGGCCTAATAGCTCGGCTAAGTTCGTTAATAAGCAAAATCGGACCAAAGGGGTGGTCGGGGGATGGGGTTAAAATTTTGAAAAAATATACATCAGCCCCTATGTAGTTTAGAGGGAAACTTTGCATAAATTATAGTACTTCCTATGAAGTTTCCGGACCAACGATTCAGGGGTTGTGGGGGGGGGGACGAGTAGGGGTGGGGGTAGAAATTCAAAACTTTTAAAATCACATCTTGTGGGGTATCGTTGAAAAGCTCTTGATGAATAATCTACAAATCAATAAATAGTTTCTCGATAGCACTCATATAAGGCGATGTCTGAGTTTTTGAAAAAAAAAAATAATAATCGAGATCTACCTCAGCCTGTAGGTCTGCCGAAAGGGATTTTTCTTTCTTCCAATATTAGAATGGACTCTGGCAACACTTTTGGTGGGAAGTAACATTGGAGGATGCGTTTTACCTCTGTCTACCTCACTACGCAATCTTTAACGAAAAAAAAAAATGTCGAAAATATTCAGAAAAAAAAATGATGACTTCATTGCAACCCAGCAGCGCTGAAATTTAAACTACGAGTTCTGAATGTCAGTCGTTAATTACATGGAAATAGTGAAAGGAGCAATAAATTATTTTTCCCAGGGTTGCTGGGTGTAATGATGTTATCAATTATTTCTGAACACTTTCGACATAATTCTTTTTTGTTAAAAATGGCCTAGTGAGGTAGACAGAGATAAAACGCATACCCCTATATCACTCCCCACCAAAAGTCTTGCCAGAATATATTCAAATACTGAAAAAACATTTTCGGAATACACCACTAATACTCCTGTACTATTTGTCAAGAATATAAATTCCTTTTTTCCGCGGGTCTGCATCCTGCCTTTTGTTGCTATGAGAAATAAAATGTTACACATTATCGTTTATCCACCTCGTCTTTCAAGCGAAACAAACTGTGGTTTATAGGCAATAGTCTTCAACAAAATCATTCAACACTTACTCTCTTATTGTTGCAATATAAGCAAAACGCAATAAATCATGATTAGAAGCAGGAAATACTTGCTTTGTTACAAGACAGGAGTATAGTAAACCATATATTGTTTTCGAAGAATACTGTCTTGCTCACCACAATAAACAAGCCTTTGTAGTATGTTGGTTAACGTGCTCGACTCTCACGCATGGGTTCGCTAGTTGATATTCTGGCGAATACAACATTAAAAAAATAATAATAATTTAAATTACAGTATTTTACAAATAAGAAAATATAGGTTTACCATATACTGAAGTAAAATAAAAAATGTTGACAGTAATAAGAGAAATACTGCACTTTACACTCTTGAGGAAGACAGTTGATTACTTCATGGGGTCCACAACGTCGCTACCTAATTGAAACGGGTTGGAGCCAGCCGAATGGTCTGCGGCGGTAGGCCATCGGCTCGAAGGTTCCGGGTTCGAGTCCTGGCAGGGGCATGGGTGTGGATTTTATTCTAGTATTCGGTTTCCTACATTACGTTTGTTGCCAACTATTGTAAGCAGTGCTGTAACTGGATTAATGGGGTCAAGTTTCGGACCGGGTCTACCCTTCCTACCTGATAACCGGATTTCGGCCCGGTGTTCAAATCAGAGTTATAAATTATTTCCTTGTGTTTGAACAGTGTTCTATGGGTGGTGACTGGGACCGGGGGTATTACCATCAGAACATGAAAAATACGACGCCAAAAAATCCCAGATCAATTTAAGTTCTTGGTCCGGGTAATTCAGATCAAGTATTTGGACCGCGTCATTCTTGGTGACCCGGTTTCAGCTCTGGTTTGAAGTATTATCCACAGTGGAGTATCTGGTAGCAACATGTAAAAATGCGAATAGAATTACTATATGCAAAATGATTAAAGGCATTCGTCAGAAAAGTTATATATATCTTCCCCCCCCCCTTTTTTTAAAAGCTGTTAGAAGAATAAACAAACTGATTTTTTTTTTAAAAAAAAAAAAGATATCAAATTGATTTCTGCAGATTTTTCTGCAAATATTCACCTTACTTAACAAAGAAAAGAAAAGAAAGAAAGATACCCGCCAGGATATCAACTAGCGAATCCATGCGTGAGAGTCGAGCATGCTAACCAACATAATACAAATCAGGGCTGAAAAATATCACGATTGAAAAAAAAAATCATTTTTGTTTATTGTTTTTATTTAAATCAAAATTTTTGATTTAAATAACTTGCTGTCCTGAAAAAGCTACTAAGTTAGCTTTTCCTTTCCAAATACCTTAACCAACAGAAACTTAATTAAAATTCACGACTATGTAAGTGTTCGCTGCGGAAGATAGCCCTGGAATTACAACAACCTGTAATAATTTTGAAAAGGAAGGAAGGTATGGCGTTACTTATTTACGGTATATTTTACAAAGGGAAGTTAACACGTAGGAAACTTCTACGTTACTTTCATCGATATATGATGAATGGTTTCAGACAGGTATGCACCGAAATTAACTTCGAAAAAGAAACAATTCACAATGTTTCTACGTATCAACTTTCCTTCTAAAATGTTATTTGTGTCTTCCTTTCTTCCTAAGCAATTGCAAATCTTATAATCGGAATTGCCTCTTTTCTCCAGGCTACATCTTCCTAACGA
>JAGDQP010034137.1:0-20293 GCA_022664845.1 Lepisma saccharinum | reverse complement strand
AATAATTGTGATTATGTAATTATGATAAAAGAAAGTATTGGACATTTCATGATTCTGAAGGAAATCGGTTTATTCAAAGAAATCTACTTAAACGAATGTGCAAATATAATGAAAAAATGAATGTTGTTGAGGCAGTCACTTACGAGAAACATTTACCAGATAACAGAGACCCATTTTAGTTAAAATTTGTATCTGAGTAAAGTACCTAGATTAACCTTCACAGCCAAAATTGTAGCTGCTATGGTCAACAAATGGAGACAAGGTACCCTAGAACGATGGAACCTAGAGAGCAATTAAATAGAGTACAGAGGCTTCTCTTTTACAATCTGTTAAATATGTTGAAAGCAAATGGCTCTTAATGGATACTGGACAAGATTCGATATATTATGAAGAATGTGTCGTCAATGAAACGGCCAAATTGAACATGCTTCAAAATTTTTAAATAGTAGGTGGTTCATGCGATATATCAATCCGTGCTGGGATGTACCAAGATACCTTATGGCCAACTGAGTTTTGGAATAACTCTAATCCTGTACAAAAAAGATTACACGTGAAATTGACCTGGAGAATGTCACCTTCACCTAGTATTACGCCTTCTTGAATATGGGTTTTCGTCTTCTGTTAGTGTATTTACAACTTTATAGCGCACTTCACGTTGCTGCCATGAATATAATGTTTCCCAATGTAACGGTACCTCTTCTGTAGCCGTTTGAATTTTCGTTCCTTCAACTGTTTTATAAGATTTTGTTTTTCATCATTCGATTCAAACATTTTCCACATCAATTTCGTGTGTTGTTTTGTCGTACAGAATGTCAAAACATTCCTGCACAAATTGATATATCACGTGACCCACTTATGCCTTCTTTACAGTACTAACATTTTCCCAAGGTTAACCTTGACCGAGATCATTTTAGTAACCTGAACGCAAGTTACCGTTAACGCGGGTTTCAAATTTCACCAGCGTCAACTTACACGGTTATCTTCTTAAGTTAATAATCTAAACGCAAGTTAGGCTTTATAGTACGGTGAAATTTGTCATTTCGTGCGATTTGCTTGCCAAGTTTGATTTTTTTGCACATTATTCAGGTATTTGGTGTGCAGAATCAGAAGATGGGTGCCCAATTTTCCGCTTTCATATTTTTTGCAATATGGAGGACACCAATTTCGAGTGGATTCTAAAGTCTAATGAAAGCAATTTTAAAGAATTGTTTTCTCTCTTTAATCCCTCAGAAACTCGCATGAAACGCCTAAATACTCTCTTAATTGTTCTGAAGATATTGCAACATATTTTTTATATTTCACAGTGTGAGGTGAGGCATGGAGCTTGAACCACCCATTCACACCAGTCGTACATTCTCTGTTCTTTTTAGGATGTCTCCCCAACATACGATGTGTTGTCTTTGGTAAACTTTATTTTTATATGGGCCAGTCTAGTAACTTTGGACTTCGGCCCGTCACGATTTGCCTTTAGCTGTTAAGTGTTAAAATCCACACCCATGCCCCAGCCGGGACTCGAACCCGGGACCGTTGAGTCGATAGCCTACCGCCGCAGACCGCTCGACCACCCGGCCGGCACGATGTGTTGTCTGTGTGACTCGTGGAGTTGTGCCAATCCCTTTAGTTCTGTGTGTTTTTACGTCAGACAAACGTCTCCAAGTTTCTGAATTCTAATCCCGGCTGGAGCATAGTTGTTTGTGGAAGTTAGAAATTTAACAGCTAATGAAATCGAGACGAGCCGAAGTCATTAGTTACTAAACTGGACCAAAAATACATACCAAAGTTTTATTGTGAGTGGATTAATATCGGCTAAATATCTCGTTTGTATATACGGGTTTTCTACTTGAGTGGCTGTTAGTTTGCCGTTTTTGCTTACTATTTAGAAGTTAAAGTCCTTATCTGTTTGGTGAATGGTTGTGTATGCACCTTGTGCACATTATATATATCACACTGTTAATTTTTCTATAGAAGACTACAAAATACCGCTTCTATGTGTTTTTAGATGGATGTGTACATTATTTGAGCACCTTTCGCCTAGTGGGTTTCAAGGAGACCATTAATGGATTTCTCCATGAGTTTACCAATTTCAAGAATTTCCGTTACAGTTCTGTTTTGACCCTTGCATTTGGTTTTAGTGTTTATTTCTTTATTCGAGATCTCTCTCTGTGTTTCAATGATCTTATTTGTCTTCCTCCAGCTTATGTGAAAGTACTGTTGCTTGACCTCATACACTAGTCACCGTCAAGTTGCAGCTTTCCCCTCTCCTATCTCGTGTGGTTTTAGGTTCCTTTCTTTGTGGTTTCCTTGTTCCTGTATAATTCATCTGAACTCTATAACATCATTCTTTAATTGATTAACATTGTGGTTTTCATTTCCTGTTTCGTTTCACAGCTTTTTATTTCGTGGTTTTGTTCAGATTTTAGTCCTCATAACAGCCGTTTTCAAGTTTATTGATTTACTTTTGCTCATGTATTTTGGTATGTATTTTAATTTAGTTTCCGTGTATTAAATTTCTTTCGGTTAAAATCTTGTATCTTAGTCAATCGTTTTGGGTGAAAGCTACTTGTATTAGATGTTTCATTTTTTTATGTCTTAGACAGGATCAACGGTCAATCTTGTAGCATCTTCACCCACAAGTTTTCTCTGCTAGATTCCTCCTTAAATCTTTTGTCCAGAAGTTCTGGTTTCATTTATTCAGTTTATTGTTATAGTTTACGTAGTAATTTTGTGGTAAAATAACTCTGTTTCACATTCTGTTCTCCTCTTAGCTAGAAAGAAACGCTTTTCCTAATTCTGAAAATCTTTTCTCGAGTCACTGTTTATTATCTATAATTCATTTCAGACGTAATGCCTGACTCTTAAGCAGTGAGTAATTAAACAGTTGGGAGTGCCAAGTCTCCATTAAAAAATTCATGTCTTGAAGTAACTTATTATATGTCCGTTTGTTTTTCTGTTAACCTCTAAGACATTAATCTTGGTTTGGCTGGACACTTAAGTGTGAAAACAAGTCGTCCTGCGTTATTGTTTAACCGGTTTATACAAGATTGTAGTTATTCATCGTCCCAGCAAATATGCCTACGATATCATCTAACAATCTATAGGTCTTCAACATTAGAATCACCAGGCATATCTTTGCTAGTGTTTGGTGGCTTCTTTTCCTCACGGCAGACTTTTAGCCATTCGAATTTTGAGTTGTTGTATACTCAAACTGGTTCTATCCCATTCTAGTTCCTATATTTGTTTATAAGTTGTTTACGCCTGTTGTGTATAATATGTTTTTATGGCCTATCCTTTTAAAGCTTCTGATTTTCTGCAGAAAATTTGAAGTTCCGTCTAGCCACTGTGGCTCGGGTAGGCAACAATTTCATGAACATATTTGTTAAGTATTAGTCCAAATATTTCGTTTGGCTGTTATTTGAGGAGATTATGGGTCTCTCCGGCGGTACTTCTGTTATTTCGCTTATTTACTTATTGCAGTTTTTCAAGATTTCCAGCCGGTCCTGTAGGGTGTCCTTCGTGAGGCGTCTGGGTGGTGGTGTTTGCTTATTCCTCTGGGGCTCCTCTGCCTTTACTAAACAGGTTTCTTGTTTTTTCGAATCTACTTTGATCCTTGTAGGACCTCATCAGTAAATACAACTCGATATAATCTTTGCATGCTAGATCACTTCCTATTTGACCTCCGGACTGAAGTGGGCATTGCTGTCCTCCAAGGGAGGTTCCCACTTTTCTACCAACTTCGGTATTAATGGTCTTCGTTGATACTTAGCTTTGCCCTCCGCAGTATAATTGTGATATTCTCTTCGAAATTAGCCGGTGCTTTGATGAACTCGACCAAATTCTATTCATGTCTTTGGAGTCTTATACAGGGTATGCTGTCTCATATTCTCTGCTGATGTTGGACTCGTAGTGCTGGGCAAGATGATGTTTGTATAGCAAATTGTGCACTGTCCTGAAACATTCTTCCTGCTTTCCTCTCAACTTATAGTTTGGCCTCGAGTGACCCACCTTGTCACTATTGGCTTACCTGGGGAATTCTGCGCGGGATCAACTCTACTTCTGTGTTTCTGTCTTCCCTGTATCCTTGTTGCGCAACTTGTATGTCGTGTATGTCGTTCCGGGTGCCATTCAGCTCAGGTAGTTTCATGGAGAATTCTTCTTCAATTGTTTCTATCTTATATTAAAGGGTACTGTTATTAAAGATAAGTTTCCTAGGTAAGGTTGAGAGCTTCTGCTAGTTAGCGTAATAAGAAGTACACGTATGCAAACCTCACTTTAAAGCAATAGTAATGAATATTCTCGTAATTTTAAAGATGATTCAGGGAACTGTATCCGTGTGAACTTGCTGCCCCAAGTTACAATGCCCCAAGAACTTGCTGCCCCATCTACAAATATGGGCTTTCGAGACATGATATGGGAGTTTATTGGAAGCAGTAGCAAGTAATGAAAACTTAATGCTTGTGCATATTTCAAACAAAATGTACTTTGATAGAGCATTAATTCCTAACATCAAACGACTGTCGTAATATGGCCATATACCATTTAAGTCATATTGTGTTTAACATGCACATACAGTTTCCTATCGACCACTCGACGTGCATAATGGCCTTATGGTATCTCCTTTCCACTACAAATTTGACCATTATTTGCGATGCAATGATTTTTGATTCACAGTTTCATTCCACTCATCAGAAATAACTTCTGCAAAATACATAATACAAGCATAATGCGCAAATTATAAATCAACATTAAAATAACCGAAAGAGCTCTAAAAATGTACAACATGCATTTTCAAACATACATTGATATTAAATAAAGCGAGGCTGGGTTAAGAAGAAGTGGGTTTCTTTTTCTAAAATGCATCCATGAGCCTATACTGGCCATGTGAAATTGGAGTCCGTCATGTTGGCCACCATATTGAAAAAATACATGAGAACGAAAGCGAAAAATATGGCACCCAACTTTTTCTGATTCTACACACCAATACCTTAAGTCTATGTAAAAAAATATTACTTGGCAAGGAAATCGCACAAGAGCCTAAATTTCCTTCAAATACCAGCGCACTATTAAGCGCGGATCACTTCGTGAGTTAATTAATTTCATTATCAAAATATATAGCCTCCTAGTAGTTGTATCACTTTTAAGGTATAAAAGAATGATTGCATAACTAATATACAAAGTATTACGTTAGAATCAATACTTTTGTGTCGATTATTTTATCATTTAAACCTCTACCGTGTAATCGTTTTCTTAGTTCCATGATATTGACAAGATGGCAGTACATGTTCGATAACCAAGTTATGTTCCGTAGTCCGCAACTTATTTCAGCCATGATTCTTACCATCGCACAGTGCGGCCGATTCCAAATAAGCTGGCCAAAAGTAAAAATCGCAACTGAATTATCTCAGAATCTGTACTCGTTTTTTTCTGGGTCGCTGATTACGAATCTAATGTCATAGTTGCAAAATGTAACCATATTCATCCCCTATTGACAACCCCTATTCGTAAAACAGCCTGTATATCATGCTACAATCAAACTGAATATCATGTTCATGGTTTTTTGCGTCGCTGAGCACGAGTTTGAAGTCAGAGTTGCAAAACTGAGCCCCCTTAACGACATTTCAATATTTTAGCATACACTTAAATGATAATTGTTTTTAATGAAATATAATGATGTTGTTTTTTAAATAAGTGATTCCTAATCGGATTTTGCGCTGCCATTTTGAATCCAAAATGGCGACCTTTTCAACATGTAAAATTTTCCTAAACTACTCGTGATAATACACATTTGTGGCAAATTTCGTAGCTCTAGCTCAAACGGTGTGGAAAATGGGGTTTTGGGTCCGCCATTTTGAAAAGATTGAATAACAAACAGGGGCTACATCGGGCAGGATTTTGAAGCAAATACGTTTGACTATAACTTAAAGTAAGTCTGACAGCGTAGCAATATAACTTTTTCATAATATCATATCGTATTTTAACCCCTTCAGTGAATAAAAAGGAATAACAATTATTGTCTCACTATTAATTGTTATTTGATAAATTATTATTTCGTAGCTTTTTTCATATATTCGACGTACTTTCAGACGATTATTCCATTTTATCTGCTTCAATCTAAAGTTTTTATACAACTTTCAACACGCGCGTCGTTTACTCCCTCAATAACACAATCGATGCCAATCGAACAAAGGTAGGTTTGCGACTCGTATTCTGGGACATGTAAAAGGAAAGAAACGCTTTCATAAGTAATTTCGGACCAGTACAGATGTACTGTAACCAACCCAACATTTAAAAAAATACCTAACTAGTTACTTTTTTTTATTACTTTTGGTCAGCTTTTTAGAAATCGGCCGCACTGTGCATCGATTGTGACAATCTTAGTAATCTAAACAAAGCATTCTTACTATTTATAAATTTGAAATATAGTAAAAATGGCCACTTTCAATATGGCGATCATTGACGTCATACCCTCCAGAATGTATCGAATCGAGTATCCATTAATAGCAATTTTCGTTCAACATATTTAACTGTTTATAAAAGAAAAGGCGTTTTCCGTGCTGTGTACTCTATTTACTTGCTCTCTACGGTTCATCGTTCTTGGGTCCCTTGTTCTTATATGTTGATCATAGCAGCTATAATTTTGGCTGTGAAGGTTTACCTAGGCACTGTCCCCATATACGAATTTTCATCAAAGTCGGTCTCTGTCGCCTGGTGAGTGTCTCTTGTTAGAGAACATAAAGAGATATCTCAGGACAAATTTTGCATTCTCTTCTCAATATTCTAGAGAGATAGAAAAATAGGAAGACAGAACATGTATGAAGAAGATAAAGGTTGATATTCCATATATATACAAAAAATGTTTACGTTTTATGCAATGATTTAACCACGTTTCTGTAAGAAAATCATTTAACCATAAAACATGAAATTTATTTACAAGAATTCGTGATGTAAGAAGGAATCAAACGCATCTGCTAATTATGCATATTAAATATACTGTTTGAATAGCTTATTTGCAAAGGCAGATGTATCCACTGTAACACCTTCTCCAAGAAGTTAGGAGAATGGGATTAGATGTTTTCTGTTTCTCATCTAGAAATGAATTTGATTATCGGTTACAAAAAACTGAGATGGTTATTGAGCAGATTTGTTTAGGCTGAGGTAGGTCAAAGGATAATATATGTAAATAAGGTCAGCCAGAGCTAAGTTTGAAGGCACTATCCCTGCATAATCTATTATAACAGAGGATAAATTCTGAAGAATCCTCTTTTTGAATGATCTCCAACTGGATTCAAACTGGAAGAAAAGTTTCTACTTCCTGAGTCACGACCACCGCTTGATATTTACTAATGAATCCTTACATATTAGGAATTCTTGAATATCAACGTCTGTTTTATTTTAGATTCAAAGGGGTTTACAAGTTAACTTTTACACATTTCATGTAATGAAGTAGATTATTTTTACATCATTTGACGTCACTTTGGAATGTTCTGGATTGGTGCTCTTTGGTGCATATGATAAACATATGATTTTCTGCGGAGAGGGTAAAATTCCAACTCTATCAATCGAACTCTGCTTGTAAGTGGGAGTTGTTATCAGTGTAAAGTTCGGAGGTTTATGGACATTTTGCTAGTATGATGGAGTACTGAGGTCTGTGAATGAATACGATTGTTGATAAACAATGGAACCTAATTCTTTCACAGACCTAGTGCAAGCTGGTGGAAAATGTTTCCAGGAGGGTAAAATCTGTAATAGGGTGAAAGAAGGCATACCTTATACTTATACCACACTAGAGTCACACCGTAAAAAGAAATACATTTCTCGTGCATTTTGTACAAATTATTAATGATAAAGGGTTGACTAACTTTATCTGTTTAAAGTTGTTTAAGATGTCAATTTCTTTACAGTGCAGTTAAATACTCTGTTTAAGATATACACTAACGAACTAATGTATAGTCTCCAGTACCTTTGTACTAGGGAGGTTAAGTGACTCAGAACTCTTGAGACTTACGGCCGCTGTTATTAGCGCACCCGTATGGCCGTTAGTGAATAACGGAAGGCATAGGGTTTGTCCTGTCTGTCTACCCCCACCCCCCCTAGATCTCAGCAACTACAAGTCCGACAGAGTTGAGCCATACTTCGTTGGATTCGTTATGATCTCAAATGGTGGGGCAAATTATGACTTTCACCCTAAAACTAACAGGTTCTTTTCATTTACTGATTCTTTTTCCTATTTTTTCTATGTATTTTTACATGGTATGTTTGTTCCTCACTCCCTATGTGTCAGTAACTACAAGCTACACAAAGATGAATGATACACCGTCGGATTCGCCATGGACCAGAAACGTTGGGGAAAGTTATCAGTTTGGCTCTACAAGTGGCAGGTTCTTTCATATCGCTTAGTACTCTCCATTTGTGACTCTCCTAGATCTCAGTAACTACAGGTCCTTTTCAATTGTTTAGTATTCTCCATCTGTATGTTTCTTTGCCCCTCTAGATCTCAGTAACTAAAAGTTACAAAGAGATGAATGATACACCGTTGTATTCTTCATCGTCCGAAACGATGGGGAAAATTATAATTTTAACTCTAAAGCTGGCAGAACTTTTCGAATCGCTTAGTATTTTTCACTTATGCCCCTCCTAAACCTCACTAACTACAAGTGCGACAGAGATGAAAAATACAGCATTGGATTCGTAATGGTCTGAAACCGTGGGATAACATATAACTTTGACCCGAAAACTGGCAGAACATTTCTAGTCGCTTAGTATTCTCCATTTGTGCCTCTCTTAAATCTCAGTAACTGCCAGTCCGACAAAGATACTGTATATTGGATTCGTCATGTTCTGTTCTGAAAACAATTAATGTGACTCAAAAACTGGCAGGTCCTTTTCAATGGCTTGGTATTCTCCATTTGTACCCCTACGAGATTTCAGTAGCCACAAGTTTGGCAGAGATAAGTTATACACTGTTGGAATAGTCATGGACACCGTTGGGAAAATCTATGACTTTGAAACAGGTAGGTTCAGGCATTCGCATAGACTAGATTTGTCCTTATGATTTTAACTCTTTCTTTTTTATACGTTATAAGATCATTTTAATTTATACAGGGGCGCTTTGGTTTTGTCTACAATAAAACCATGGTCAGCTTGTTTTATCGAAGTTCCCTATGCAAATACGAAGTTCCTACTTGATGTTTTTGCAATTCCTCCTTGAAAGTCTCAAACAAATTTCAAGATTTCGAGTACTGGTAACTCCCTTCCCTACTCCATTCTTCCCATAAGGAAATTATAAAAAATTATCCCTTAACATCCTGTTTGCTTCGATTTCTTTGAAGACCATAAATGTAAAGTTTTGAAGATTTTCAGTACGCTCTCAAAGCTGGTAATTAACTTAATGAAATAAAATATACCATGTTTTATATATATATATATATATATTTCAAGTATCTTCCATTCTTAATATTTACTTACATACTCTTCCTGTCAACATCTATACAGCCTCGCAGGTTTACACAGTTTCTCTTCTACATTTAGGCTATTGAAGGTATTGGTTAAATTCTCTATTTCAATTAATAGTACTGTCCTTTCTTTTATCTTGGGAGACTGAGAGTATCAATAGATAACTTCAATCAGGTGATGAGTAGGCAGAATTCGAATAATTCTCCGTTTCATATGCTCCTTTTAGGAATACAAACAGTGCTTGTATTTTCAACAAAATCTTGTTTCATCTTGTTTTCGTAAATCTCTGTGTTACAATGTAGCCTTTCACAATTGACTGATAATGTTTTAGAAACCCACATCTTTCCCGAAAAAGATCCGTATAAACATGTATTGGATATCATTTATATACGTCTACTTGTTTATTTTCTTCCGTACTTAATGTATTTCTATAAAGTTGAAATTGTGCTCTACTCTCTCAGATTTCAACTACAAGCACTTTGCATGTCCTTAAGCTTCGCATTTGATCCAGTACCCTCGTTTACTTCCTATATAATACTTTAACTATTCCTCAACAAAGTTTTAGGGTGAGCTTGTTTCTCTGCCAGAAATATGTTTTTTCTTTCTTATGTTTGTCGAAAAAAGACAGAACGAAATTCTCGTTGCATAATGACTTTTCCAGAACCTGGAAAACCATGAGCAAAGTTGAGGTAAACCTTGAAAAGTTCTGCATACAGCGAAGGCAGGCAGGCAGGCAAGCAGTGGTCTCCTTCGTTGTTCCCTTTCTTCTCATTGCTATCTCCACTTGGCGAGAGGGCAAATATCAGAAGTGCTGATTTATGACTTGCATCGAATCTTTTTGGCCCATTTCCCTTGATTTACACGGCACTTTATGTGCTTTTTCCAGTTCTTATTGAGAGGGAAATAAGAGAAAGGGAGATAGAGAAACCTTTACGAGTGTATTGCAGAGGAAGGCACATGAGAAAGAAAGAAATTTTTTGGAACACGATGACGCATTGATTCTTGGATTGGTCTACATTTTCTGCTTTCTCTGTTTCATATTTGTTACTGCTCTAGAGGACAAATTTTCTTCTTTTGATATTTTTTCTTTTCCTTTTGCTCTCTAAACTTTCTTTCACTTGCATATTGTGCTTGTATTTTATAAAAAGGAAAACACTCGTGTCGGAGAGAGAAGAAGGTTGGTAAAATATTTATGAGGATAGCGAAAGTACTAACAATTCCTTCGTATATAGGGTGTTTAAGACCAAAGGATCTACCCGGGCCCTGTAGCCTAACACTGTACTGTGTAGATAAGTAAGTTCTGAGTCCTTCTGCAGGTTACACTGAAAAGTTTCCCCCGGTTTCCCTAAGCTCCATCAGGAGAATTCAAAGATCGTACCTTATCAAAGGACTTGTTACCGATCTACACGATCCATAAAATATCCGACACTACCTTCCGACAGAAAATAAATTTTAAAGGAAGGGAATGGGTGCAAACTTTCGAAATAAACCGCTCTATCGTAATAAGTAAAATTAATTAACACATTTTGTGGCAAGAGGTGTATGAGAGAGTTGAAGCAACAATGGGTTTACAATAGCCACTGCCAATCACCTGCACAATCAGACGTCACACTTCTCTTCTCTTTTTGTGAGTGACAAAGCAGGGGACGCTACGAGTAAACAGAGTCATAAATCTACACTTCGAGTATACGCTTGACGAGCAACGTGTCACATTACCATTCTTCCTTAGCTCTTACTGTTTCACGATGTCATTTGCCGGGAGGAAGTGCTCTGCCCATAAATGTACATTTAAATTTGAGAAGCACGTAATATCAGAAACACTCATACTTAATGAGGCAGTGGTTAATATCGCAGGAAGAGACGGAGAGCCGTAGACAGATCCCTTCCTGACGCTCCTAGAAACTTGCTAAGTCCCAAAATCTGAATACCAATTACGTGAGAGATAATGGAAGCTCTAAGGGAATATGTAACGAAAACTGTCGTAAGAGGGTTTATTCCTCAGACAATTGACTGTGGATGCCACTGAAGGCCAGTGCTTGGAAAAGAAATTAACACGTGCATCAACTTAATACTCTGTTATAATTTGAGCTTTCAAAAATATATAGAAAAGCAGGTTTGAGCGAATAGTAATGTTAAAAGCATGTAAGTCTGAAAAGCAGTCAGAAATATTGATTGTGAAACAGATCAGGAATTAAAGATGCGTTGAAATGCCATGAAAACAAAGTGAAAATGGATGGTGCTGGTTATCTGAATATTAGATGACAAACGGAACAAGTTGTCAACGAAGAGATAGGAATAGGAAGACAGAATTAAAGAGGAAGTCAAGAAAGAAGTGCGAAGAACTTGACGATTATATAGAAAGATCTTGGTGAACAATGTAAATGGGAAAATTTGGGAAAGGTCTTTGTCCACCAGTGGGGCACTCAAGCTAAACAACATAAGTTTCTAACTCAAGTCTAACTTTCAGATGGTTTCGTGTATTCAGCTATTGCAAAGAAATGAACTAATTTGTCTAATATTCTCATTTTTACAGTGAATTTGAATATATCTTAAACCAGTGTTGATATTCAACTGGGGTAACAACTGGTTCCCACTACTTTAACTTTTGTTACAGGAACTATTTGTGATTAACAAGGTTTTGCCACTTAAACAATTTTCAGATGCATTACGTTTTGCGAGAACAAAATTAGTATGAAACAGCAAGAAAAGAATAATAATAAATAAATAAATAAATAAATAGAAGAAAAGAAAGAAAAACAAACAAAGAAAGCAAATAAACCAACTTGCAAAAAGTATGTTGTAGATTTCTGTCACTGGCAGATGGTTAAATAACTAAATTAATACTGAAGGAAAAGATGTGGAGATTAAGATTGTATTTAAACGTAAAGCGAGAAAAGACCCTTTAATGTATGAAGCACATACACGAGGTTACTTAAATACAAAATGCCAAACGAAAAGCTTCATGCGTATCTCTTTCTCGATAAACGAAAGAAGAAATAGATGTAATGGATTATATACTCGTACGTCATCAACGCTTTTACGAAAAGAGATTGAGGGAAGCTACGATGAAAGAGGAATCGAAATTTATCCTTGGTTCTCCGTAGTTTGTATGTCGTCCTGCTTTTCCTTCACCCTTCGATCCTGTGTATTGGAGTCCATTTCTCAACTAAGATTTAATATACTTTTTCTGGATCGCATTTGTTGAGGTGTAGTGTTAAAAGCTTGATCTCTAGCTTACGACAATTTTAGTAACATGCAGAGCATTCGTTACAAATTTGCAGGTAAGGTTCATGATGCTGAATGATTATTCTGTTTTAGTACAACTAAGGTATGGAAGATTTTTCTTACAGCTTTCTTTGTAGAGGAGAGGTCAAATTTCCTACTCTCCTCTTATCTATATAGATCATAATATCTTTGATGCAGGTGTGAAACGCAATCACTTTACTGAAAGATGAAAGTTTAGCTTCTTGCTCTTAGCTGAAATAATCACGTCAGAATGCCAGTGGTAGGACAGAAAATAGATTTGGCATTTGCCTATTATGATCTTCACTTTGAAGTCTATTTCTCATGTTGTCAGTGACACTATCTGAACTATCGATTTTTGACTGTAACAATTTCAAAGTCGCTGGTTTCCTCGAGGATTGGGGGGTGACACCTTCCACAGGAGGAGGTCTGGCGGAATCACTGCTAGATGGAGACTCATATCGTAATAAATTAATTTAACAACCGGTTTAGCGAACCAATAAAAAAAATTAACAATTGATTTGGGCGAACCAATGCGAACCGACTGAATATCACCACTGTTTAAAAATATCTTTTGTTTCCTTCCATTTCTAATATAATTGCACGGCTATCTAAATTCATATTTTCCTACAGGGTGAATATGGGGATACAGTAGAAACTAAAGTATGCTTTTTCTGTGACAGATGTTGAGTTTTTAATTTCTGAGGGGCTGCACGTTCCGATTGAAGTTGAGCCGTAAGTATGATATATGGTTCTATATTGCATAATGTAATGTAATTTAAGCTTCAAATTAATTCATATTCCTATAAAAATAATAAAGGACTGCAAACTGGAATAGGAAATAGAGTAATATAAATTGCAAAACGAATATGGATACAATGACATTGATAAAAGGAACACTTGAACCCTTGTGTTGGGACAGTTAAACCAAGGTTAACTGAACATTTCTCCATTAAGAAAGCTGTGATGTACAAGGGTACATACCCAACTACAAAGAGAAATTACTTCCGATAACTAAATAGTATTAATGAATCATGGACTTCTTTGTAACATTTTCCATTAGCAATTATTGTGCCCATCCCATATTCAATAAATTAAGGTTACTCCTCCATCTCATCATCTAGCACAAGTATTCTGCCTATGACTTGTCTTAAATTACGATTTAAGATCAAATTTTTTATTATGTGTTACATTGCGGATATGAAATGTTTACACAGTTCGTGGGGCCCATCGCAGAGCCTAATTTAAATGAAAGGCATTAAAGCTTCTAATTCCTAGGACGTTTCAAGGTTCTATTTTGGTACTGGCAGTTAGTACTACTAACTTTATATTACTTGTGTTGTAACTTTCAAGCTTATACCGAGTAAGGACTCACATTTCTAAACTTACACCGGTCTTAGCAATGCCACTCTCTTTAACTAGGAACAAATGAGAACTCTTAACTTCAATATCTGAAAACTTCTTTACTGTTACAGTTGCTCAAGCACACCCAGCGGATCTTTGTGATCCCTTCCCCATACCTGTCATCTTAGTTCTGTTTGACTAATTGATTTGACCAAAGCATTATTGTTAACTGTTCGGAAGTCGTCTCAGATTTATTCATTTACTTAGGCTCACTTTTACTTTCTAGAGTATCTGTAAAACTCATTTACTGTCGGGATTACTTAGATACTCATCACCAACTCTAAGAGACGTAATTGCGAATAGGTTAGATGTGGTTTCTTTGAAGATTGAATGATTTACAAGTCATTTCTCCAAACCCTTGGAAGTCTCTAACTACAAAACTACAAAATTTTAAAACAATATTTTCATAGATTGTGTATTTTGGACGAACCGTAACATTTTTATGATGTGTATATTATAAAAATTCGGAAAAATATTAGAAGTCCGTACTATGCAGTGCTTGCCATACATATCGTTAACATGTTGACTATTTCATCATATATCTTAAAGAGTAAAGAAATTGCCATTGGCTATAAATTCTACAAGCTAAATATTTTATAAATCAATTTCAAAAATTAATATTCCATTTATTTGACTCACTTAACGGTAGAAATGATTGCAAAACAACACTGCCTTTCGTGCTTAATTCATTTTCTAAAAGACGTCGTCTCAAATTTTCTTTTGAAATCGTAGTCATTATTAATTTCCTTCAGGCCAGAAAACAGAACCAATTCATTAATACTTTTTTTTTATTTTCTTTTGATCTTCAATTTTCTTTGTAAAAGAAAATCCATGGAAGTAAGGACCCATTTTTCCCTTTCGAAGTAAAAATAAAATTGCTAATTAGGTAACGAAGAAGAAAGCAGCCTATATTCTTAGCAAATACTTAGCTGTTTCCCTCTGTGCTTGTAAACTCTTTCTTAAAGACTTTCAGACAATGAGATCAAACTTCAGAAATGTTTTCTAAGTCTATGATGTATATAAGCAGTACGAAGTAAGAGCAAGAGACGAAAGAATATTGTCCTAAGAGAACTAAACGAGAGCAGAAAGAAAAAGAACCTTACGTAGTCAAGGAGGATAGAGAAACAGAGTGGCCGTTTTCCATAATAAAAAAGACAGATCGATTTCCCCGAGGAACAATAGGAAAGCTATTTTGAAAGAAGGATTTTGACTCTGCCTATGGGAGCTGTAAGACAGGGACTTAGTATCTTTGTGTATCTTGGTGTTGGATCGTAGCAGTTTTATGTGCTCGTTCAGACGGATATATCATCACCCTTTCTGAGGAGGGAGAGACAGCGAGACACCCCTTAAGCCACCACCCCCATCGGCCATGCAATACCCTTCAACATTCTATTTATTCTACCGTGTCTTTATGAAGGATCCATAAACTTGAGATCCCGCCTTGTTTCAAGACTGTTATTATGTTATTTTTATCTTTTTTTCTCTCTCTCTTCTTTTCCCTTTCGTCAGCGTTATTTATGTAAGTTGAAAATTTCTCTTACTAGACAGGGAAAGACACTTGTTATATTATTAGTTTTATTATTTGTTTCCTTTATTTTTTATAGGTTATGTTTCTTTAATTATCGTGTATTTGTTCATAGAAATAACGCCAATTCGTAGTTTCTTACTTGCTTAAAGATAAGATGTTACATGGTTCTAGAACACTGGCCCAGATGATGCTGATATTCGTCAATGCTAGGAAAATGCCATTCATCATATATAAAAATAAACTAACCTAACAAAGCTAAGCTTGACTCACAAATGGGGTTACCAACCGTCCGGCTTTTACCTAACATGTCCGAATTTTAACCTTTCTAGTAATGTCAGTCCGGCGTTTTAAAATTAAATGAGGAAGTCGTTACTACACCTGGGCTAGCACTGTTACTGTTATTTACCATAAACTGGATGCTCACGAGTAGTCACGAGTTGTAACTTGTTGTTATTTAGTAAGAGCTAGGGTGCGTGACTGGTACTACTGTCGATATGTCGCACTCGATTAAGTTTATTTCCGTTCGTGTAAGATGAGCCAGTTATTAGAAAGTCAATTAATACACAGCTAGAAAGCACAAGTCGAACGTGATTCTGCCAATAAAAATGTTTATTGCTGCAAATTCAATATGTACGACATTTTCTTTTAAAGTCCTGCTTTTCTCTGAGTTTTGTCCTGCATTTGACAATTTACAATTTTCAGTTGGTAGCCCTAGACACAAATCAAAGGTAAAGAGTTGTCATATCTTTCTAGTGCATAAAGATATACCATCAACGATGTTAGAATGGCCCCACGTGATGCTGATCTTATCCATTAGACAATATCTAGGTCTAGTTTAATATAAATGAAGATGAAAATTGAGATGCGTCTTCATGAGCAAATCGCAGGTGGTCCCACAGTGGCCTACCGGTGGCTACCCAAAGAGATCATCGCGATTTTTGCACATTATCACAGCCCACTTGTGACTAGAGGTCGCCTTCTACCACGATACCCACTTGCGTGCACATCTCAGACTAGGTGTGGCTACATGTCACCTCACACCACGATACATCCCACCACCATCGGCCCAACGCGAAGCCGTTAAAACTAACTTTTTCAGTTGACCAAAATAGAGCATTGGCCATCTTGAAGGAAGATTACTGTCTATTGCTATATATTTGTATATTTGGGCGAACTTTGTCTACTGACTTCATTATTATATATACTTCATTATATATTTGTAAATTATTCTGCATGGAGATTCGGACCTGGATTCTTCCGCTTTGCAATCCGTCACTATAACCACAACTCAATAGAAGCACTTTCCGAATGGTTAATATATTACTGTTGCTTTTATGCTATGAAGATATGAAGACCGTGAAGTAAAAGCATGCATACAGACTTAGATACGATACTGCTATGGCTAATTGGATCTTGTCTGAGACCTATCAATACTGCTTCGTTGATTTTTCTCTGTACTAAGTATGCATACTAATAGTAATATTTTGCATTTACACGCACACGCACACGCACTGCATCCTTCCAACACTTTGGTGCAGTTGTCACAATATCTTCTTGGTAAATATTACAACACCTAATAGATCACACTTACTTTCGTTTCTGTCTTTGTATTGAATGTTAATAAAGCATGTATAAAGTGTAGATAATACAAATAGAAGCAAAAGAAAGAATTTATTCATAAGGATTAATAAAATAAAGCAGTGCACTTGCAAAAAAAAAATACAAGCTGACCTTGACGGGAATTGAGCACCGGCCAGTGCTCCAACGCTCTATCGCCTAATCTGAGATCAAAACTGTTAGCACACTCTTTCTAAAGGGTATTTGAACTTTGAAGCACATAAATGGTTCACTGCTGAACTCTTGATGTTAAAGTGGCGTTATTTATGTTTCCTTGCAATATTTGTAAAGCAGGATTGTCCGTCACAACCGTGAGTCACTTTTATGAGGAATATGCTTCCGGTGAATGACATTCAGAGATTTACTTAACTCTTTCACACCACCATTATACCAGCAACGTGGGTTGCGCCAAAGACCCAATGTTGACTCATATGCTCTTCCCCATTGGCGGGCTCCATCTTTCATCCTCGCGGTGACCTAAATCTTGACCCACCTTGCAGCCAATTCTTCGGTGGGTTCCACCACCGAGCACGTTGGTCCACTGGCATTTAGTGGCATTTTTCTCATGGTGTACCAATCGTAAAGTTCTATATTCATTATTATTGTATACCTCAATCTGAAGATATACTATAACACCTGTTAATAAATACCGAACCCTATACGTAATCCCACTGACCATCGAAGCTTACATTCAGAATGTTATAATCACATATTACCTTGAACACTTTGATCATATACTGTATTATCACTCAGAAGCTCAGCTATTCACAAACTCGACTCCTAGCTCCTAATTAGATACAGACCAATAATTGTGTATGCTACTGTATAGAGACTTTACCATTATTTGTGTAAAATTGCTAGAACGTTCTTTTAATTGTACTATTTGACATGGAATGTTCCCTATGATTCCGTGCTTTTATTTTCTAGCAAACAATGTCACTGTGTGTTTATCAGCTCCTGAAGTGATTCTAACCTATACTTTAGTTATAATTGTCCCTATATTTTCTGATAGTCAACGTACTACGATATGGTTATAATTTCAGCGGCTATCTGAGTTAATTTATGGTTTGCTTCAAAACTCATTTCATTGGTGTAATCTATTTGCTGCTTATCCCTGTTCAATTATTTTTATTTATAAGTTTTGAAAATATATGTTCGTTACGTTTTCCAATATGTTTCCAAATTATAGCTAATTATTTTATTTCGTTTATGATCTGTTGCTATTCCATCTAGATCAATCATTTGACTTCATATATCTACTTGAACATAGTAATTCAATACGCTTCTCTTGCTGTCAAATACCAATCTTTCACTCACCGAAATTAAATTTTTCCTTTTGCAAGGAAGTGATTTCTTTAACCTCTTACTTCTTTTCCAAAGTATATATATATATGTTGCTAAATTCTTGTTTCTTTTTTTCCTCATTTTGACTTGAGATCTGAAAACCACATTCAGAGGTTTGCTTCAAAAGACAATAGGTTTTGATTTGTAGAATTCTAAGCACGTCTCCCCTTTTCTGATACGCTTCAAGTGGCACGAAAAATCGCTTATCAAGAATTCCTTAAACCCTTTCTCTTTTCTGCCTTTCAACTTTCTCTTGTCTTGCCTTTCTTCTATTCTTCTGTGTAAAGAGGAAGAAGGGAGAAAACTCTTTTATTATATTCTCTCGTTTCTACCCTTCTTTTGCGTTTTCATCTTTTGACTCTTCTCATCTTCATTTTCTCGATGAAAGGACTCCAAAGTGGTTTCTGATTTCGTACGGATCCTCAATATTACCGCCTTGAGTTTTATAGATCTATGTTTCTCCTTCTGGTAGTAGCGGAATATTAATAAACAGGTTCTTGAGAGCTGAGCACAAGAGTATATACAGGAGTGCACAAAACTCTTCAAGAGTTAGATCTTTGCTTTCTTAGATATTATCTTTAGTTTTCTTTATTCTATTCATCTACCTCTTCCTTTATATATATATATAAATATGTCGCTTCTATTGTCTCCACTAATTCTATACTAATGAGGATTTGAAGTCTCTCGTGCATGTATAATTAAGAATATACGTACTTTAAAATTACTTTTTTTATCTTAAGAAATTAATTACGTGCCCTAGTTGCAAAATATGAATATCTTTTAAATAGCTATCTTTGCCGCAGCCTATGCCCATTCTTAGTTTTCTTGCGAAGAAGGTAATTGATAATTTTAACGTCGGATAATCAAAGACTTCTAGATAATGGTGTATAGTTATATTTTGTAGTTTTTTTAAAAAAAATCTTGTTCCTTTGCATTACAATGAAAGAGAATGAAGCTACTCAGATTTCTTTATCTAAGTAATAAGGCATAATCAGAATTATAATTACTATAACTGGTTCTAATGAGGTAGTATGTTTCAGAAGAGAAGAAATAATCCTTGGAAATAATCCATTTGTTCTTATGAACGGCAGTAGAACGAATATGGCATTAGTTACCTATTTATTTATTTTGCACCTTAAACAGAGATGTACATCTCCAGTTAAAGAAGACAAATACAGTTTACTATTACAAGATACTGTAATACAAAAATAAATTAAAAGATAGAAATAAGAATACACATTTACAACTTCATATGTTTGAGGTAAGGCATCCGGCTGTTAAAAGAATGACATATCTTCGGAATTCCAGAAGATCTGAAATTTAGGTCCTCGATGCCACCTCATTCTTTCAATAACATTTTTTCTAATGGTACAAAAAAAAGATAACTATAAAGTAACAATTACATCAAGAAGAAATTAAGTATGATTCATAAGCAACTACAAATAAGTGTAAAATATGGAACACAAAGGAGAATACAAAGATTTGGTTGCTTGTATTTAAGGAAAGGGATCCTGTTATTCCAAAGATGACAGCTCTTCGGAACTCCAGAAGATCTGCCATTCTGCCCCGGCTGCCACCTTACTCCTTCTGTAACAAAATTTAGATTAAGGTAAGACTATAGGAAAACATAGTAGAAGAAATGAAATGACAAAAGCAAACAAAAATTGACTATGATTTAAAAGTATCTACAAATATTGTGCTAGTATA
>JAGDQP010034136.1:7910-20293 GCA_022664845.1 Lepisma saccharinum | reverse complement strand
TTTACATTTGGAGGATTCTGTATTCGAGTCTGGCGACTAGACATGCTGACGGAGCTGTTTTACAAGGTATTCGTCAGTCACACAAAACCTGGAGAAACTAGACCCGGCTCGGTTTCCTTCCCGGATTCCATTACACATTTCCCTCCTATGATATCCTTTGTAAAAAAAAAAAAAAAAAAGATTTGTTCCCACAAATTGAACAAGACCAAGGAATTAAATGAAAAAAGGTGACAAATGAAGATCTAGCAATTGCAGACCAACAAATTTGAATTAAGAAAAAGGTTTTTGTTGATTTGTGATTTCCTTTGTACTCGAACATGTATCTTCTAAATACGGGATCCACTGTTAATGTTGAAACTGAATAAGTTTTGATTTGAATTGGAGGCTGAATTCAGGTGCCTAGTCCAACATATCAGATGGTGTTTCAATTTTAGTTTTCATTAAAGATTTTTTTTTTAAAGAAAAATCAATTTCTATTCAAATGAACTGCTTTTTTCCCCTTTTGTACAAATTAGTAATCATAAGTACCAAATACAGGATTTTGACGACAAAACTAAAAACAAAAAGAATCAAAGGCTGATTAAAAAAAATAACAACGATGCACTACTTTTCAATGAGAAACAAACACGTATTGTGAATATGAAAACAAATTATTGGTATTTTCTATGTTGTTAGCGGATAAGGCCCCCGGCAGAAAAAAATAATCCTATTTAATTTAACTCTGTCCATATTTCCGACTATCTGTCTGTAACGCCACGTAGCGTTTCAACTAAAACAAATAGAACGAAATTGATTTCAGTTTTGGGTTCAGTGTCCTAGAATTATTTGACTGCTTTTAATCTGGGTAACGTTCCAACCTTCACTGAACAGAAATTTTGCACTTGAGTACTTAGAGCACTAGAGCCTAAACGAAAACAGCTACAGAGAAACTGACTTCAGATTAACACAGCCATTTGGAATCTGGTTTCGCTAAAGCGTTTTCTTAAGGTACTTTTGCATTATTTGAACTCAGTCTATAACTGCCATCAGACTTAACGTCAGCGATCTCAATTTACACACTTCCTGAATCGCAGTAGTTTTGTAGTATGTGTACTTTTATGAAATTGGAGATTTCCCACTCTGATCTCCAATAGTACCTTTGCCTTCACTTCTAATTACTAATACTAATGTGTAAAATTGTTACTACAGCCTCCCTTAGTGGTAATTTTTGACTATGTGCACTTCAATAGTTGTCATTGGGATTGTCCTAAATTTCTACTAAAAACTTATTAGTGTTTGTTTATATACGTACCCAAGTTTCTAATCCCAATTTTCAACGTGTCCTCTCGTATATCAGTTAACGATTCGTGGTTAGCCAGCCAGTGTCACTACTAGACAACGGTAGCGGAATTTCACATCTCGTCTCTTGAATATGATACTGATCCCGAGGTAAGTTTACAATCGAATACTCCTTGGGCCAAAGGGAATCAATGGTACTTTACCATTACCTTCTATTAGATAGATATAACTAAGAATGGGACCTACCAATTTCAGGTTTACCTCGAACGACTACTTGAATATCTCCAAACAAAAAGATCGAATTCGAGACAAAATATTAAGAAAAAAGATTCCTAGGCAGAGGCGGAACTACATTTTATGCGCCCCCCGGAAAGGGAGTACCCAAGGCCGGAGGTCGATTCGGCCATTGAGGGGCTAGGGTAAAGGTCCCCCTAGGCCCCGCATTACGGAGTTTTACGCCATAGTAGTTACGGCCCTGCTACTAGGACCGAATAAGGAGAAAAAAGTTCTGCTGAAGTTAAAAAAAACATGCGTAGTTTCCGAGCCAGGGGTGCCTGAGACTGCCAGGATCTCAAGTTTGAGAAGTGTAAAGACAAAATTAGGGGCTTGAGCACGGTGTAAATAGATTTTCCAGGGTCTTTTTTTTATCGATTTTAACCGTATATGAATTTTAAAGCTCGTGGGGGGTGGGGCTCGAAAATTTGTCGAGTTTATACCCTCCATTGGGAGATCTGGCAGAATCCGTAGGCAAAATTGACACCGGGTTGGTTACTTTTGGTGACTCGGCGACCCGGTCCCGAACTTAACCTGGTGTTGTCGCAAATGGCCAGACTGACTGATTCGGCGATCCGATAATCAAATTTTGACCCGGCGATCTGGTCATGTTCCTGTGGTTTGTATTAATGAATTATTATAATTTGTGAGATCCTTTGAAAAGTGAGCTGATGCAAAGGAACTTCACTGCACACTTGTAGATTTGTATTAATAAGGGAATTTCCATAAGTTGAAGTATGCTGGCAACACTGACAACAGTGGTGTTTGAGGTCGGGGATACCCAAAACTTTCCTCAATTATGTCGAATGATTTTTAAGCTAAGTTTGGGGCAGATATGATATGATTTTTTTTTTAATGATTTTTTAAAATTTGGCAACACTGAATACTGGGTAACCCGAAATATCTCACATATACCAGAAAATATTTGTAATCCAGGGTTTAATGTATGTTGTATTTCTTCTTAATGACCTATATAAGAGACGTTAGCAGTATTGCAAATTGCTACCCTGGAAAAGAAAAATAAATTTCTAAAAGAAGTGGAAGTTAGAAAAAAAAAACGAACGAATTTTTTCAATTTACAATAGTAGTCGTGAATCGAGGGCGAACAAGCGTTGGCAAAATTATATTCTGTGAAGCTTGTTAAAAGTACCGGTAGGAAAATGAAGACTAACAGAGAACCGATAGTTGCAGAAAATGTTTTTATTTCGGTACATAAAGGAATGAGATGCACTTCAGATAAACGGCTCGTATGTTTTACATTTAGCCTTCCAAAGAGTTAGGAGTTTTACAGTAGATAAAACTGGATTTTTTCTTTAAAAATATTATTTTTCAATTTCTTAGACATTATTTTTTGATTCAAAAATATATAATCCAAGCTTTATTTATTATTATTGTTAGGTATTTTTCGGGTTTTATAGGGTTAAATCCCCCCCCCCCTTCGTTCCCGGTCCCCCCTAAGGAAACACCTCCAATGTAATGATGTATAATAAGGGGAAAACTAAATCTCTTCTTTGTTCTCAGGGTTACACGGTGGCAATTATAGACCCGGTCCAAACCTGGGCACGGTTTGCCCGGTGACCCGCTTCAGCTCTGTCTCTGGGGCGGCATTGTAGCAAATAACGTCATAACTCGACACATAATGACGTAAGGTGTCTCGATTAAGCAAACTACCGTGAAAGGTGTGCTCAATTCATTGATTTGCGTAAAGCATTGAGGAAGTGCTGCATAAAAGACTATTTATTCACATCTAAGAATTTCGTTGTTAATGAATTAACATACGGACACAACTTCCATTTTGATTTGCTAAGTCGCCACGCCATTTTGTCATGATTTGTCATCAAATTACGTCGCCAATGACGTTGTTATGGCATATTTAAATACTCCTAGCTCCCAAACTACCAGAAATTCTGTTTTGATCTCCTATTTCGGAGATGTAAACCAAAATTGAGCTTTTAAAAGGGTTTTAAAGCTGTAAACTGGGCTATCGATTTTTAAGTGAAAAGTGTAAAGCTGGAGGTATGTTCGAGTATTTGAGGGGTGACTTACTCCCACAATAGGAACGGAAGGGGGTGTCTGGCAGAATCCCTGAAAACTAAGCATGATTCTATACTTAATTTCTTGTTTTAGGCTAAAGACTTTCACCGTAGAGTTAATGACAGTCACTTTTCAAACATTCTAAGACGAATAAGGTGCTTGAAACAATTAAGACCTAGCTAAGAAAAAATCTTTTATTGCCAGATTAACAGGCATACGCAATGTATGGATAGATTATCTTGAAGATTCGTTGACATAATATGTGTGTTAGAATTGTTTATTTAATTCTAATTAAAAAATTCACGTAGGTTTTGAAAACATTGCAAATGGGCGTTATTTCCTGGGTAGGAAATAAGGCCCACTATATGTATAGTAACTTTAATGTAATCTAAACGTATTAAAGATCATGATACTTCATTAAACATTGGTAAAACACTACAACAGTTCAATACATATAGTATTTTACAAAAATCCTATTATAATAAGCAGTTCATTTATGAGAATGTGCTTTGAATAAAATAGTGTGATTTCTCTCCACTTATTCAATAAACATTACTAAATATCTTGTTGGTTATATTTCTCTTACTACACACAAGACCCTTATCTCTGCTATTACTACTTATAACACTGTGTTCTGAACAAAATGCGTGTGATTTCACTGGGCTTTATTACCAACTTCGACCTTCTCACTTTAAGTTCCAAATAAAAATAATTGAATGAAATACTACATCAGAAGAAATCTGTCACTTAATTGTTACTTTAAACACTAGCCAAGTTCCAAAATCCTACTCAGGAAGAATATGTTTCTGAAAGTGGGCCTTATTTCCCGCCGGGCCTTATTTGCCTCAAGTACCCTATAAAGATCTATTCAGTGTCACGTTACATTAAGACGTTCAGAATCCAAGGGTTATAAATTACACTGATAAATAAAATCAAATCGAGGTAATCTTTTATATAGAATCCGAAATATATGTGACACAAAAAGTGTCACATTTTGCACAAAGAAACCTTGAACGACCTTAATGTGTCCATGTACGAAATATGATAGTCTTGTGTCACATATATTTCGGGTTATGTACAATGCATGTGAGAATATCTTGTCACTTGTATCCCTTTGCTTCTGGTCGGCTCAAGTACAACACGAGTACATAATTTCAAAAAACAAATTAAGAACGTTTTGTACCCTATATATGACATATCGATGAATCGTACTCAATCAATAAACGCGTTTTTACTGTACATAGATGCTCGTATGTTATGAAAACAATGCAAAGGGACGAAAAGATAGACAAAGATAAAGTTGTATTGATTTTCTTGCTGTTGTGTCAATAACTGAAGGAGAGAGTAGAAAATATATAGGGGAGGACAATGTAATGATTAATATATCTCTTCAGTCTGTCTCGCGCGATTTCATTTTCATTACTTCCCACCACCACACCCTCTACTAATATGTATGCCAATAATGCCACTGACAAGTGAAATGACTGCTGTTTTTTGATGAAGGACGTAATTATTTGATCTATATCGTCTACACACACACACACACATGTAGCTCAGCATTACGTAATATTTCGACAAAGAATTAGGTAAAGGTTAGCTTCTTAACAAATGGAAAAAAGACATTTACCCAAAGAATAGTCATGAACTAACTAGGGAATGTCACCAACAGACTGACAAGTATTGAACTGAAAATTTCGCAACAACACTGAGGGGAGATGAACACATGCTAAGCCGTAAGTTTCTCAACTTTATACAGGGTGTTGCAAAATAACACTGACAAAATCATTTCACGACACGAGAATCGCCTTTATATAATAAGAAAATAAGTGTATACCATTGAGAGATGCACAAATGCTGCCGAAAGCGTGGGAAAATGAACTCTAGAGAATTGATATTTTCCATTAACAGTAGAACTGTAACGGTATGGTACACTCAACGACTTCAAACCTGTTCTATCCCTCAAAAAAAAATCCAAGATTGTGTAATGGATGCGCAACGGTTTTCTCAATGTAAGTAGGGGATTTCCAGACAGTCTGTGGAGTAAATATGGGTTGAAATAAGTATGAATAAGGTGACTTTAAAGATGGTAAACGTAATAGCCGCATCCAATCGGGTAATGACAGTTTCTTTTACTACTAAAAACACATGAAACGTTCTTTGAAATGTATGTAAATTACTCCTACTTGTTATGCAACTACGCGTCGTTGTTAAAAAAATCTTTCCGCAGAGGAAATATGTTTGAAATAACGACTTTCCGCAAACGAATTATTATTACTAGCTGGAACAAAGCTCCATTGGTTGATTTCGACGCAACTTCACTTCATTGAATTTTTGGGAATGCCCATGTTTCGTTGGGGGATCTCTTGGCCTTTCATTACACAGTTTGGGAATATGGAATTTTTGACAGGGTAGATTTAAAGTCTCTGAGGACACCATACCTCCTCAAGTGTACATAGTGTTGCCACGAGACGAGACGAAACAGAGAAATGGCTATAGAAAAAGAGGCGAGACAGAGCTCTCGTAACGTAAAATATACATCTTTTCGAGACGAGGCACTCTTTGGACAAGACATTTCCGAGACGAAACAGCCTAAATCTCGTCTCGTAGGCAATCGCCTTTCAGAAGATCTAGAGTTCATTTTCCTACACTTTCAGCAACCTACAGCGCCGAAATTAAAACATTTGTACACCCTCGAAAGTCTAAATATTTTCTTTAAACTTGTTTTCATGTCAGAAATCTCGTACGGCGGTCTTGTCGGTGTTATTTTGTAACACCCTGTACTGCTTTGGTGAAATTCAAGGTATACATTGTATATATATGGTAGAAACACATCCTCCGAACCACAAGAATTGGTTCATAAGAGTCATGTGTGCTACGTCACGTCACCACACGTCTACAGTCTGTCAGTTCGTGTACAGTCCGTCAGGAGGTGTTGTAACGCAAAATGAAGAGGGTCGTGAACCATAAAGAGTGTTTCCCTGCATGAATTTAAACTGTGAGTGTATTCTGCATGACTTGCACCAAATATCATTAACATCGCATTTGGAGTAGGTACGGCTAATCAACGCACTTTCGGTTTTAGTATGTGAAATTGCCTTCTGATGCCATAATACTGGAAAATTATCCCCATGGCCATCTGCCAACAGAGCTCCCGAAGCTGGTCCATTCAAAGCTGGTCCACGGCAAGATTTGTGCTACTACAGATAAGCTTCGTTAACATTATACCACAGTTGTTCGGCGCCTCAACACCATTAGTAAGGTAAAAAAAAAATTGACAAGACAAATTGACACTGGTCGACAAGTCACACCGTCTTGAAGAGTGCAGTAACTTTAGTCTAAGGACTAAATAGGAAAGATTTCTACATTGTATTGTCACATGTGGTGGATAATGGATACGACACAACAAGAATTAGTGATCAGCACAATGTATAGACAGGGATCAACGTCCAGGGCACGGTTAAAAATCACCCCTCCATCCACAAAATATGTTGCAGCTTGTGTTGCTATGATTAGAGTCATCTTCCTCCATCGTGGCGAGACTTTCCCTCTTGATCTTTGTAGTGCTAAACTGCATGAAATGTACCATTGTTTTATATTAATGTATCCTTCAGAGGCCAACAGACATGTCATGTTGCACGACAGTGCATGTCCACATATCGCATAAAAAGACTGCAGACTCTTAGTGAGTTGCAGTATGAAATCCTTTCTCTCCCCTCTATATTCCTCGGACTTATCTCTCTTTGATTCCATCACCTTCATCCCTTCTTGACGAAATAAATAAAAAAATAAAATGCGAGTGTCAGAGAGCTCCGGTATGCAATTCACAATAGGCCCTGGCCGACACTTTCCCAAATTCTTTTCCCTCCCTTATTCCGACCTGAGTCTTAAGATTCCTAAAGGCTATAAGTAAAATTCAATTAATGCAATTCACAACAACTTCGCATCAGGGAATCCGGACTTCATTTCACATGGAGTCGAATCGTTAGTAGAGCGACACAAAAGGTGACCGACTGGAAGCGGGTCAGTTCTACAATCGACCGCTAAACTTCTAGTCAGCGCTAAGTTGAGGCCAAGTCAGATTGTACTAATAAGAGTACGCCAAACGAGAGTTGCTCTCAACGCTTTAACGCGTATTGTTGTGAAAGGAGCTATTTGCTAGATTGTACAGTCTTGGACAAACGTTCTACCAATTGGTGAAAAATTATTTTGGGTATAACTTTGGAATTCTTGAACCGAATTGAGTACAGTTTTCAGTAAATGAAAGTAAACGTAATATTTCTGTAAGGTACATAAAACGAAACATAAATAGATTCATTCATTACAAAATTATTCGCAAAAGAAATGTTTATCATAGGGGAATTATTTTTGTCCATGACTGTACGTGCATTATCACCACGACCCTTAAGGCGGCCATGTTGAAATTTGTTTATTTTATTTATAATGGGAGGCGGTCGTGTGACATATCAATCTAGTCTAAAATTTTACACGTAATATATTAACCCAGTTAGTTTAGTAATAAATTTCTTTCCATGAGAGACAATGTAATGGGACATTACTATGGAATATAATTGATTCACAATTATTCAAATACTATTTTGAATTCAGAATTTAAAACAGTAAAATTAGAAAAAGAAGCAGCATGCCAACGGGCACTGAGGACGCGACATATCAAGGATTTACCATAATGGCCACCGCTTTGTTTATTCAAAGGCAGTGTGTTCAATAACAAAGTGGAACTACCTACTTTGGACAGATGTCAGAAGAATGCCAATAAAGAGTGATCTACACTTTATTAAATTTGTGAATTATTTTTATCTCTCAATAACTAAATTAATTGACTTAATAATAATGCAACACAGTTTATAGTAAAAATGTCTTCTTACTTTACTTGCAATTGTACTTTGAAAACCTAATTTAAAAATACTCATGGGAGCTACTATTATATTTTGCCTTAAATAAAATCAAATTGAAAATAATGTCAAACTATTTCTGGTTTGATAAGATTCTTGATCGTTTTTGATTGATCTCAGAAAAGTTAGTTTGCAATACAAATATGAGGCCCAAGTTATCAACAATGCCTGTCCTGTGTTAGATTTCCGGTACCTTGAACCTAATTAAATGTAGCTCCCGTTCTTAGAACACAAATATTACATAGGGCCGCGGTAACTCAATGATAGAACGCTCGCCTCTGGTAATTGGGATCCTCGGTTCGATCCCTGTTCGTAACATGTAGAGTTTGTGGTGGATAAACACCGTGCGTGGGTTTTCTCGGGTTCTCTCGTTTCATTCTATTATCACCCAACCGACCTGAGCCAAAGTTGCCTAAAGGCTTTACAAATTAAATTCAAACAAGTATTACATCTACGTGTTGAAAGTCAATTCTAAAATATTATTGGTTCACCTTGCTCTTTGTTTAATGCAACTAAATTCTAAACAAGCTTTTTACTTCTAAGCTCACGTGGTTTTCGATTCACTCCATTCCAAGGACTTCCACCAGTTACGAACCCGGTATCATAGAAAACAAGATAACCTTCGTACTACTTGGACAAGGTTTATTTTGTCCAAGGATCTTCGAGGCCAAAAAGCTATCTCTGGTACAGAATAATATTTACCATCAAAAGAACCAGTGGCGTCACTAGACCTTCAGTTTTGAGGGCTCATCTGGAGACAATAGATAGTTCATTGCACTTAATATAGAATATGTTCATAATATAACCTACAAACATTAAATCTGAATTTTACTTATGGCCTTCAAGCATCCTTGATTCAGATTCTACAAACGTTGGTATATTCACATATTTGTATGAGACCAGGTGGAAAATATATATTCATAGACATATGCGTGTATTTACATACAATTGTCTGATTGCAAGACGTGATTGGGCTTTTCTTTCGATTGATAAAATAGAACATTGAACTTCGTTGCTGATAATGAGGGATTGAGGATTCGGATTTCAGAAACTTTAAAGTTTAAATAGATTTTCCCGTCTGTTCGTATAAATGTCGCTTTAATTATATTCTAAACAGGAATTAAATTTATGGTGAGCTCTGGAGGACTAACTCCTCCCACCGATTTTCCAGTGAGGGCTGTGGCCCACCCACCACTTTTATCGCACGCCATGGATCTTGTATTTCTATATATTATATTATACACACAATACATCTGTCGACAATTATGTGGTAATATTTGGTCAATTTCGAACTAGAATGGGATGCACTTGTTAGAAACGATATTTGAATGAGAGCCCTCCCAGCGATCAGCTTAGAATTTTTTCCCTGATTGTAAAACCAGGAGTGAAACCAGACCGTATCTGGGGGGAAAGGTTCTCTGTCTAAAATACACACAATTATATCTAAAATTATACTCGACCCCTCTCCTGGATGACTACTAAAATATATAGAAACAGGTCCTCTGTTTATTATTATTATGTGCAATAACAGTTAAAAATAAGGTTAATTAAAGAACGCAGAAAATGCTCAGAGATCATTAAAGATCAGAGCACAAGACTATTTGATTCTTCGAATGATCGGGCTATGTTTCTTCTTGATCCGACATTCTGCAGCTAATCCGACATCCGACATTTTTTGGCTAACCATAGTCTGGGAAAATAGCATTATATCCAATTCTTGCAGAAGCCATTAATGGAAGCAGGAAAATTCCAGCTATCTGTAACTAGGTTGGTTGTTCGAATGTAGGGTTGTAAACCAACCGGAATTTCACCGGGAGAGCCGAAAATTTTATCACCTTTCTGATTAAAGCCAGTGGCCGTCTCACACCTTCTACCGAACCTACACAGTGATTCTGATAATCTCTGATAATGGGGAGAATCAAATTTAGAATCTCTGTTTTCACTTCGGATTGGCCAGCTCAGTCTTTTGTCTGTCCTTCCTCGTTACGTGTTATTCTCTTCTTCTGTACCCTACCAGCATAGAATATCGGAAAAAATGGGCACATTCAACGGACTAAGCGCTGAGAGAGTATTTTAATCGTATTGGTTGCTACCTATAGGCAAACCAATAAGATTAAAGTGCTCTCGTAGGGCTTAGTGTTGTTATCTTAGTCCGTTGAATGCGCCCAATATCGATTAAGGTTGGCCCAGCATTGGACCTATATTGGCCCGATATCCTGTGCTGGTAGGGGTGCAGCAAACAGGTCTCATTTCTTGGATATCTCTCTGGACAGTTTCTCATGTCTATTCTTTCCCGATTTTCGTTAAATTTTCGGGTCTTTTCTTTTAGGTACATGCTATGGTGCTAGTTAACTTGTTAGTGTCAACTGTCTTTGTGGTTTACATTTTAAATATTGTTTTTTCTCTTCGAAAAAATAGGCTTATATCATGCCAATCTGTTGCTAGCGTCCATTACTGATCTATTCAAGTTGACGAATAAACTGTGTTAGTTTCCTTTTTTTTTGGGGGGGGGGACTATATATTGTACACCAGTTCTAGTTTTCAAGTAAGTTGTTTTCCTGTACAAGGAGAAATTACCTCCTTTGTGTCTTTTTCAGGGAAGTTTATATCCCCCGATGATTTATGCAACCACTTCACTCTAGTTCAGTGTTGTCAGTTGGAGGGATTTGTTTTTTGGAAAACGGGAAAATCTAAGCCACAAAAAAGGGAAAAACAAATTTAAAGCGGGAATTTTTGTTGAATTATTTTGACACTTCTTTGTTTTAATTTCCAGTAATTTTTAAAGAAAATTTATCATCCGGGATTTAGTTTACAAAAAGTCGGGAAATTTTTCAGTATTTCGAGGCAAATATTGCGGCAGGTGCCCGTTGGCAGTCCTATTCGAATGCCCTCTTTACTTCCGCGGAACCTTCAAAATTATCTCTTTCCTTGTTTCTTCAATATTTTGGGAAACTTTGGCTTTAAGAAAATCTCATTCATGCATGCACAAATTCTCAGAAATCATTCAATGGTACTCTTTTGTTTCAATCCTTCACATAATGTGTATAATTTTCCTTCTTGTGACCACAAGAAGAAAAAATATTTTACTTTATGTTCACTTACAGCTTCATAGGCGTCTAACCAATAATAGGTCACCACCATTCCACAGTGAAACAAGATTGTCGATGAAGTAAGCAACAATGTAGAGGTTTAGCGAACAGTTGGTATTGTCAATGATAAAAGATTAGTGTCTTACTATTAGGACGCAATGCCCTTATTTAAATTCAATTACGCAACGTTTTAAAATAAATTGATGAAGACAACTTAACTAAAATTAGGAAGAAAATGAAAAGTAATTGGATCGTTCGTATGGGTACAAAATCAACCACAATTAAACACTCATATAATCAAACCACACATTGATATTAATACACAATAAACCATGATTTATCAGTCTCAAAAGAAATACCAGAGAAGCTAATCATTCTTTTACTACAAAAGCACATCTCCACAAATTAAATATAGTAGAAACACCCTATTACGTTTGAAGAAATAATAAATATATTTCTGATGCAAATCACATTATTTTCTGATACTCAAAATATCGTGAAAGACAAAATCAATCAATTAATATATTACATTTTTTTTTTGTTAAAACTTGTCCATTGTCATCACTGCTTTAAAAACAATAATTTTATAAAGTTATTTATTTATTCATTTATCCAAATTAGGTTTTAGATATCTGTTTTATGTAATTGAGAACTGACAAAATCAGCAGTGAATTTATTTTATTTTTAAATTACAAACCTGTATGTCAAGTGAAATTAAAAGTCTAAGGTAACATTTGATCGTGAAACGTATATCTTTTTTCTTTCAATGCCGCATTTAAAAACCTCAATAAACGGTGGC
>JAGDQP010034135.1:0-20294 GCA_022664845.1 Lepisma saccharinum | reverse complement strand
ATGGAAAATTATTTATTTTCTTCTCAATTTGTAGGTGCCGATTTTGGGTTCCTGTATTTGCAAAACGAAGCGAAATTTTACCCATGTAATGAATGGCAACTTTATTTTTCTTGTTTCCGTTTCGATGTCAAAAATCAGCTCTTGGAAGTAATGCATTTGGTTCTGAATCACCCTGTATATAAGTAATTATGCACGTTTTTAGGTATTCTTTGTATCCGAGTTTCATTGTGGAAGTTTGATAGAATGAACGGAAGATGTTTATGCCAATGATTGTGGATTTTAAAATGTATTTATTGCCTTTTTAGCAACTAAAAACTAAGAGCTATTAAGTTTATACAGTATACTTGTTTGGGCCTCTCTACCCTGCTCATTTTTTATTTATTTTTTTCCTTTTCTGCCGTTTAACGGGCTTATTTTCAAATGTTGCTTGTTCTAGCCACAAGCTTGGCTTCTTGTAAATAACGGTACCCTCTTAGAGGGGTGAGAGCTGAGGATGGGGAGGCTAGCCCCGTGCTCAACCAGTGTTAACGTGGTGGTTGAAGAGTGCGTCTCGTGTGCGAGAGTCTCTGTGTTCGTGAGCTATATCTTAATATAATCAGCATAAGCTACAGTGTGTGTGCAAATTAGACATTTAATTAAAGCTTTATTATAGTCAAATATTGCGAACATTTATTTATTCGCGTAAAACGAAATACATTCGTTTGGGAAAGCGCGAACAATACTCTTCCTTCAGGGAAAGCGTGTGCCATTACCCTTTATTCAGGATGCCATGCAGCCACACTAGTGGTTTTGTTTGAATTGTTATTAACGTCCTAAACGATTTCGTAAACTTCAAATGCATGGGAAAGTAGCCTTACTTTGAACCACTGCATTTAATGGACCCCCACCAATATTAAACTGGAGAGCAGACGCGAACAAAAGCCATTTATTTGTTGTAACAAAGGGAAACTTTTCCGGATGGTCCAAATGCGGAGCAATCATGCTTCCGCTGATTCACCACGTTCGACAACTGGTTGTTGTTTATTATAGTTTGTTGAACCTTTTCATTCAGTTGTTGTTGTGTTTTCTTCAGAGCGTTTCGAACTTTTTAAATATCGTAAATATTTTTTAGAAATAGTTCTTCATGATTCTTGTGCACAGTAGTTGAAATTGTTATAAGCTGACCATAGTTGAAGAATTGAATGTAATTAGAGACTAAATTTGGAATTGGATTTACGAACACTGCTACAGTTATTAGCTGAATAGCCTGTCCTATCTCCCCACAGTAACAACCATCCCATTATATTATCAAGACACTCTTCCACGCGTCCGCAAAAAATTAATTTCCGATATTTTCATTATAACCTTGAAATTCATTTGACAAATTCAACCAACAACTTCTTAAAATACTACAATAAAAAGAAGCACTTTACCTTGGTTTTATCATTGTTCATTACCACGTAAATATATCATCACAAATAACCGAGCAAGAACCGAACATACTATATTAAACGGTCATTTATTTAGATTAAATTGCGCCCCTCCTCCTCTATGCAAATTGTCGTAATGGGATTTAATCACATTAACTAATTGCAGGCTCTGGAAATCAAATCGGAAATCACTATACAATGCTCTGTACAAATTAAACGTACCGAATGCAATATCTGTAGAAAATCTTTTATTCTTTCCCACAAGCAAAATCGTTATTCTTATTTACAATTTCTTCCAACGTATTAAAAAATATATTATTAAAAATCATCTCCATCAAATGTTATTTATAAACTTCATATTTTGTTCGCCTTCCTAGCCCGTTTAAATTTACTGAAAGCTTTTCGCCTACTACCTCCAATCATCTTCATGTATTAACCGTTTTAACAGTGTCATCTGAATAGTTACCTCTCACGACGTTTAAATTCATTGACTAAAAACGGTACTCTAGTTATAATAAATACATTTCTTAAGTGAGTTTCAACTTCTTCGATGTCTCGAAACCATCAAAACCAGTTCTCATATCAAAAAAGATTGCAATCCCAGCCGAAGAATCAAACATTAGTTCAACAAGTTTAAGACATCATATTTTTTTCTCCATTGATTTTATAATTATAGCTCAGAGAATTAAAATACTGAACTGAACCTTTCCTGAATTCTGCTTTTGTTTGTGTGCTTTAGCCAATTTTCACTCAGACCTTGATAGGATAGGTGAGAGAACGCTGGAAAAAAGTCGGCCAGGTTCTAGTTTAAAGCTACCATCCCGCAGTTTGTCTGATGTGCCTAGAAAATCCATGGGGGAATGTAATTCAGATGAGTGGCCGCTGAGGTCGTTCTCAACACTTTCCAGTTGCTGAATCAACGCTTTACCAACTGAGCTACGACCAGTTCCTAAATTCTAGTCCTAAGATGTAGGCATACTATTAAATATATAATAAATTAGCAGGCACAAATAAGTTTATCCTAAGCGGATCCGATGATAACGTTTTTGAATTGTGTAGAGTCAAATTAGCGTTAAGGTCAGTGTACATCAACGATGTCTAAAGCCAGATGGCAGCATTACCTTCGTGTGTGTCTAACGTAATTTTTACGTCACACGAAATTTCAATACTGCTCTTGCAAATTCAAGCCTAGGGAGTTTCAAGAGTTCAATGCAATTTTGTATATATAGTGAGAGCTTCGGCTCTCCTCTCCCAACCCGTCTGGTCAGCGTGGGAGCAGTAGACCAACTCCTCCCCCTGGGAGAGGCCTCATCCGGTAGCGGATTGAATATTACTGTTAATTATTATTATTATATATATCGTAGGTAAGGAGACCTCTTAGTATGTATTAGTTTTCAAACGATGGGTATAAAATTAAACATCCAAACAGTTCTGTGGACTACGAAATAACGATAAGAAATTTTGTAAGCTTTACATAAGTAAGGTTCGGGCGCCTGTTTGCTTTTGCTTACAATGGGAGGGAGGGGTCGAAAATTACGGAAAAAAAAATATATATGCCCACGTAATTTTTGAACGTTCTCTTACATAGTGACAAAGTGAAATCAACAAAGGACCAAAAAATTTTTGCGGGGTCTGCTAAAAGCAAAGCCATTTAATGTTAAGGAAAAAAAGGTTAATACCTCCTAGGGGCCCGTATTGCGTGCAACTCAGTTATTGCTCGAATGTAAAAAGTCCCTCTTCAAACTGGAAGGAGATTGTGGATTCGTGGCTTGTATTCGTGCCATACCGCGTTTCCGGGTGAATTTAAAATAATTAATTATTTACCTGTATTTATTTTCATTCGAAGTAGATTCTTCAGTGATCCCAACAAGATATAAAACTATTGGTTTTCGTGACTGAGTAGTAACGATCGAAGGTTTTGTACACAAGGCCCCAATCAATAGTTGTGTCAGTGTGTTGTTGGTGTTGTGATACGTATCTTGTACGATCAGACAGTAGACAAGAATCCTTAAAAACAAAAGTGAAGATCTATTAATTGAAAGGAACATAAGATGGCTCTTACAAAGACGAAGGCTAAGACTAAATGTAGATCAAAGGTGTGGTGCTTCTACGATAATTATCTGGGTCGGAAAGGTGAATACGTGCATTGTTTGATATGTGGATATAGTTTGAAGTATTTTCAGAATACAAGTAATCTACGCAAGCACCTCATTAACAAGCATCCAGGAATTCTTCATGAAGGTGAGTTGTAACTTAAGTATTGAAAGGTGCGTGGAATTTTTATTATCTGGTTGATTTTTATATTGGATCGTCCCATAAGTAATGTAGCTTTTAGCTGGCCGTAGAAACCGCCATGCGAGGGGGTGAAATACAATTTAAACCAAGGACGCGAGACTACGGTCCGACCGTAATGACTTGATGGCTGGAAGCAAAGTAAATAAATGGGGCTCTGTTTTCAAGTCATTTCGGTCGGACTATAGCTCTGTGCAAGCGGCTAGTGAGAAAAATCCACGTCAGACGGTTGAAGAATTGGTCCCATCCAACCGTTTCAATGTGCCTCCCACGTGAGTTGACACGAAAGCAGAAGCTGAGACATATTGACCCATTACTGAGCGAAACCAATTTTGGATGGAATAATAGCGGGAGACGAAAAATGGATCCCTTACCACAAAATTAAACTCAAACGTCAGTGGGTGCCTAAAATGATGTGGTGGGAACATTGGCAAAACCAGAACTTCACCCACACGAAGTGGCATAGTGCACGGTATCGTCCATTCTGATCTTATATCACCAAACCAAAATCCATGGTGGATCTCTATTGCCACCAGTTGAAACGACAACGGGCTGTATTACTTAAACGCCCTGCCACTCACGGGACAGGTAACATGGGGAGAAAACTACCTACCCACCTAATTCAGCAGGTCTTGTGCCTACATACTTCAGTCTATTTTGCTGTCTACTAAACCATATTGACGGGAAAACACTGCAAAACGTGCGGCGAACAGTAACCGAGCTTTTTCGTTCAGATCCAGAGCTATTACCAACACGGTATTTTAAAAAAATTCTGACACTTGGCAGAGGTTCTAGAATGATGACTGAAGATTGTGTTCCTGTTGTCTCTTCGTTCTTTTCTTATTGTACCAAATAGAAACGACATTACTTGTGGGATGACCTAATATATGTAAGTCTTGTTTTTAAAATGTAACATCTAGCTTTTTGTAGGAGGTATAGCGCTGGTGCATGGTTTCAAGTACGATTTTTTCTTTGTTAGTTTTCTTATCGAAGCGTGCCAGTGATTCCGCCAGACCCCGCTTGAGAGCTCACCCAGCTTCAAAATTTCTACAAAAAACGATAGAAACCGTGCAAAACTCCTTATAGTCTCACAATTTTGCCTTTACCCCCCAACTGAAAATCCTGGCGGAATCTCTGAAGTGTGCTGGTCCTTTATTGAAAATATACTTGGCAAAAACAAAGTTTTTCAATGAATAGATTCAGTTTATTAGTGTCAGTTAGAAGAAATAAATTGTGTATTGTATAAACAATTTCTTACCTCTAACTGACGTTGTGTATCTTCATTGAAGAAAAGAAACAACGTTTGAAGCTAAAACTTTATTTTCTCATTTTTGGCGTTTATTTCCTTCTTCCAGCTGACTATATCTTTAAGCCTTTTGTAGGAAGTTAGTCAACGGGTCAACACGTTTTGCAAGGTAAATTCTGTTCATGGGTAAAGTTACTCGACGTTCTTTTTTCGGAAGGACAATATGTTCTTTACGAGGCTTGAAAAATACTCAGAAAAATTGGCCGTTGCCGTGTCTCAGAATTGAACTCTGATCTTCCAGTAACTGGCTGGGTGTTCAAGCTATGTTACTGCTACGACATGGCTAATTTTCTTTGTATAAGGAGCAACCCTCGCCCTCATCAGCTGTAGATACTAACAGTGCACGATAAGAGGTTTTCAACATCAAACCATTGAAGCTCTACAAACTGTCTGCTAAATGACTGGAGGTGAAACTGTATCCCTCGAGTGTTGATGGAGGAATTACGGAAGTCAGCGGAAAATTATTAGACGATTAGACAACCCTATCCATTGCGTCATCATACCGTTGTCAGTTTCAGCTGCTAAGATTTAAAAAGTGTGTTGGTCAGATTTGTCAAGAGTCACTAGCAAGGGTGTGCTGGAGAGGGTTGACGCGAGCCCTTTGTTAAATGATTTGGAACACCTCTGGCCAGTAGCGTGCTGAAGAATGTGTTAATGCCTATTTTAATTAGGGATAACTTCCCGGAATAGAACAGATGAACTTCAAAAAAAAGAAGCCAGGTCATTTTAACACGTTTTTATTAACTCGCTTTCTTGTTTGTCCGTTCGGTACAAATTTTGCAATCGATTTTAAACTCACTTCCCATCATCAGATTTCTTTGAAATTTTGTAAACTTGCTTGGTTCCGATGACAATACAATTATTCAATCATAAGATATACGACAAAATAATCCTATTAACTGTAATTAATTAATTAAAGTAATTCGAAATTATCCTTAAATAAACGCAACACCGCAACTATTTTGTGAAATGTGGGTTGCCTATCTTGCAGGGAGTTGAATATTCATCTATTATACATAAAAATTAATTTTAAAAAGGATTATTTAAAAAAAAAACATGCTTTTTTATGGTGGACAAAAAAGTAAAGAATAATGAATTAATCTTATGAATCAGAAAATAAAAGCGTGGGTGCTCTTGCTTACCCATCTAAGAAATGTTTCCACTAATTTTAACCCCAGAGCCCCGTCGATTTGGAGATATCGTTCAAGGTGAAACTAATTGTATGAGTTTTACAAATAAGACCTTCTGTTCCTTCTGGACACTTCCTTCTTTGATTACAGAAGTCTGGGGTTCTCTAACCATAATTGTGAAACCGCATAAGTCTGGTAAAACTGGAAAATTGTGGCTTATCTGTCAAGATAGGACTGTCCCGGCAGAATAAATGGCGCGGGCGTGTGTAAAGTCGGAAAAGCAAAGTGTGCATACATAGACGATAAAAAAAAAAAAAAATGTGCGAATTGAGAAAATTGACTTAGAAATACACAATGACAGTGCTAATGTTTGTAGATCTGAAAATATAAAATGCCATATCTTCCTTGAATATAGGGATAGAACTTAGCCGATTAGACAGAAAGACAGAATTTTTTACTGAATAAGAACATGATATTAACTCAATTTTCTCATTTTTTTGACTTAACCGACTGTACACGCACACGTGACATTAATGATACCAGAAGTAACATCACGTTAAAAGCACATGTTCACCAGCGAAAACCGCCTTTGCTTCAAATACCCATTTGAAAATGTTTGCTTGTAGCTTAGGTGGTAGTGTTGGATCCCTGGCCGGGGTTCGATCTACATTCATGTTATTTTTTTTCTCAGGTCCTTGTATTACCTGCAATAAAAATTGTTGAAGTTAGGTTTCTTTTTCATACTCTTTCCGTATACGTTAATATCCATACTCCAAAATCTAAGCACCATTCCACATTTCTGTACTGCTATGCTTAATTTTCTTATCGGTTTGTGTGCTACCAGGCTGTATTGGAACTTTTTCATTACCCTGTATCGTAGAACTTTATAGCTCACATGTAGACTTGAGATACTTGTTGGGCACTTATACAAAATGCTCATTATTTTTAAAGGAGGCAAAACACCTCTCCATTTTTTTGTGTTTATAGTACTTTCCAAAAATGTATGTGCCATGTTAATGATACCCTTCCTTCCTTTCATGTTTGCCGTTTTGAAGTTACCTATATACGGAAAGAGTGTGAAAAAAGAAACTAACTTCAACAATCTTTACTACAGGTAATACAAGAGGTATCCCTTTCGTAAAAGTATATTTGAATGCCTCGTGCTAAGCCGAAACACTGTGGAAAGAAGGTATTCCCTTTTTTTTCGTTCTGGTGCTGTGCAGATGTTTCCGTAGCATCGTGGTACGTTCCTGTGCATCGAGCGAACCTTATACACGTTTTCAAACCACTGTCATTTCTAAACTTCTTAAGGCTCAATCCCAGTGAGTTTTCCCGCCTTTTTCGTTTTACGTCAATTATTCAAATTTCAACACAGGAAAACAGAAATTAACTTTCACGGACCAAAGTTCGTTTCGTCCTTCAATAATGAGTACAATTAGTTTTAATTAAATCCTAATAGTAACTGTAGGATTGTGTGCAGACACTTTCGGGACATTATTCTGTCCCAAAAGTGTCTGCATACAATCCTGGGTTTACTATTCATATTTTATTAAAACTAATTGTACTTATTATTGAAGGACGAAACGAACGTTGGTCCGTGAAAGTTAATTTCTGTTTTCCTCTGTTGAAATTTGAATAATTGACGTAAAACAAAAAAAGGCGGGAAAACCCACTTGGATTGAGTTTTAAGTACTCACATTTTTTGGTAATCGCAACTAAGATTCGGAACCACTTTAGAGGATTATGTATCAATACGTAAAACTGCAAATGATGTACATCCGTTCAAGGAATTTAGCATCCTTGCATCCGCTGGCTTCTATTTGTTAAAGAACACTTTCCATATTTTGTTTTTATTTAAAAAAAAAAAAACGTATCGCAGTAAGCATCTGTATGCATCGAAGGCATTTCAGTGGCGAAAAAAAAAAATCTTTTCATATCGATACAATTTACCAGTGCATGAATCAATAAACTGTCGGTGTGGCGCAAGGGACACTCCAAAGAGCGAGGGTGATGTGTGGTGTAAAATCTGTGAGGAGATCTTTATATCAAATAATGTGACAGCGCAGACCTGACAGGGACGGCGCTCGGTGTTAAAATTTGGGATAACACAATCCTTCTCTCTCACACAGACACTCTCTCTCGCACACATACACACACACTCTCTACTTCTCAAGGCGCTGTACCAGATTTATTTTGAAATGATAAGAGCGAGATTCAAGTAACGTAGCCTTTGCGATTGTTAATAGAACCGCAGTACTCACTCTTTGGTACAGTTTTAAAAAGCAAATACGCAGCATTTTTATATTTGTTTTAGGAATACAAAAGGAACCATTTTAGCCTACCGCCAGTGTTCTGCAGAAGCCGGGATGTAAAGTTTAACTATTTTTTTAAATACGGATGTTAGAGACTTCAACATTCTGTTGATTATATTCTTGAATGGTTCACAGCACCTAAAGTAATAATACGCAGAAGGGTTGTAGAATAACCAGGCATTTGACCATAAAAAATAATATATTTAAGAAGAATGCACGTGTAAGCTGCAGCCAAGTAGAATTTCGATTTAGAAAACAATAATGGAAATCAACGTCATTTGTAATCCCTAGCCCCGATGTACATCATACAAAGTGTGTAAAAAATACACAGTAATATTTCAGGAATGATTTCTCCGTAGTATAAGAGTGAAAATTGATTGTGCCAATCTGTCTTTTTTCTAACAGTTTTAGAGATAGTGTATCCAAAGTTTGCACGGCATCGTCACATATTACGTAAAATATCGACAAATACTGAGGTAAACAGTATCAACTTCACAAAACAATCGAAGTTGTATATAAAGATTGTAGCGATGTTTTTGATTCAGTTGACAAAGGAATTCCCAACAGAAGCATTTCTTGCGTTGCACAGTGCGACCGATTCCAAAAGCTGGCAAAAAAAGAAAAAGAAAAACAAAGAAGATAATTAGTTAGGGTTTTTTCATGTTGGGTTGGTTACAGTACATCTGTAATGGTCAGAAATTACTTATGGAAGTGTTTATTTTTTACCTGCCTCAGAATAGGAGGCGCAAAGCTACGTTTTATTGTCATCGATTGTGTTACTGAGGCAGTAAACGACACACGTGTTGCAAGTTGTATAGAAACTTTAGATTGAAGCAGATCATAATCAAATATAATAGAATCTACGTCTGAAAGTACGTAAAATATATAAAAAAATGTTACGAAATAATAATTTATCAAATCTAAATTATTAGTGAAACTATAGTTGTTATTGATATTTATTAATTGAAAGCGTTAAAATACGATATGTTGTTATGAAATAGGTATGTTGTTCCGCTGTCAGACTTATTGTAAGTTGGAATCAAATGTATGTTCGTCAGTATAAAACAAAAAATATGCCCGAAGTTGCCCCCTGTTTGTTATTCAATCGTTTCAAAATGACGGACCCAAAAATCCACCGTTTGAGCTAGAGCTACGAAATTTGGCACAAAGGTGTATTATCACGAGTAGTTTAGGAAAATATTACATGATATGGAAAAAGTCGCCATCTTGGATTCAAAATGGCCGCCAAATCTATTATATAGAGTGCAGAGCCTAAACCGCTGGAGCTAGAAACACCAAATTAGATATGAACGTACATGATCACTAGTAGGTTAAGAAAATATTACAAAATGTTTCGAAAGATGCCATCTTAGATCCAAAATGGCGGACCCCAAAATCTATTTTTCACACCGTTTCAGCTAGAGTATTTAGGTAAATATTACAATATGTTGAAAAAGTCGCCATCTTCAATTCAAAATGGCCACCAAAATCCAGTCAGGAATCATTTATTAAAAAAAACATCATCATATTTCATTAACCACAATTATCATTTAAGTATACGCTAAAATGTTAAGGGGGTTCAATTTTGCAACTCTGACTTCAAATTCGTAATCAGCGACCCCCCCCAAAAAAAAAAACATGAACATGATATTCATCTTGATTGTAACATGATATACAGGCTGTTTGACCAATAGGGGATGAAGGGGGCATCTCTGACTGCAACTTTGACTTCAGATTCGTAATCAACGACTCCCCCCCCCAAAAAAAAAGAAAACCCGTGTACAGATTTTGAGATCATTCACTTGCGTTTTTTACTTTTGGCCAGGTTTTTTGGAATTGGCTGCACTGTGCGATGGAACTAATTATGCGCTTTAGACAACATCCAGGTAGCTGCACTTATTTACTTGATGTATTGTGTCAATGCAGTTTCTGCAGTCTTTTATTTTTGGTTACTAAGCATCGATCCGTGTTCGTAATTTGTATTTTGTAAAAAAATATTTACTAATTTCTTTCGATACAGAATGAAAAGTTCAAATTATTAAAAATAATGGTCAAATAAGAGTTTATTTATTTGTCTCCAGATGCAGCCCAAATGCGACCATTTTACACAGGGTTTTCAAGGAATCGGGCGTAATGTTTTAAATGGCGCATGCGGGAGTGTAAACAAATATGGCGGAAACTAGTGCCTGTTATTGTAGAACAGCGATGTATTATTTCTGGTGGACAAGGTGAAGCACAGTACTTTGCGAGGATTGAAAACACACTATGGTGAAAAAATTCTGTCTCATCATGGGCACGATTGTACGAATTGTGTGGACAGTTCGGGAAAGGACGAGGGTGATAAATCAACCGCATGGACATTTTCAGCTGACTACACTCACACCAATGAATATCGCGCGTGCTATTTTTGCCGAGAGAGGCCACAATTATTCCACATTGTTCCAGGATATCGTACGCAATGTTATTCGTAAGAAAATATCTCGAATATTATTGGTACATGTCATTATGTTTCATGTGAATGCCCGCCCGCGTTCTACTAAATTTGACTGTTACAACGCTGGCCAATTTGCACTGGGAGCTGTTGCCCCATGCCCCGTACAGTCCAGACGTAACTCCTATTTATCATCTCACTTACTCGAAACCCTTTAGGATGTCTGTGTTCTGACGAACGAGAAGTCGCTCGAGCATCTTCGGCTATCTTCGACAATCAGCCCGAGAGGTAGTGTAAGGACGTAGGCGGTTTCTCTCGGAACTGAAACGAACTTAACCGAAGATAGCCGAGCGGCTTCTCGCTTGTCAGAACACAGTCAGTCTTGAACATCTGGGAGGTAAGAAATTCCAGACACATGAAGCACTACAGAAAAATATCCTGAAGTGGATACACCACCTTCCCACTTCGTTCTACGCTAAGGGAATCAGGGAACTCCACAGCGGTGGCAGCTGTACGTGGACAGTTAAGGGAAATATTTTGAAAATTTGACACAGAATGGTGTTTGTACTTCTTTTTATTTCCGACTTAAAAATAAGTCTCGGTCTTGGTTGATATGAAAACCCGGTTCGTCCGGGAACAGGATGAGACGCTAGAAATCATGGCAGTTCAATAACTTCTTTGCAGAATGTGGTAGTAAACTCGACTCTGCTGTACCAGGGTTGCCAGGTTTCTAGAATATCAGTACGGAACATGTCATGAAGTTAACTCAAGGGAACACTCAGAAATTCATGATCGTATTTTAAGCATATAAAGTATGATTATCAGACTGATGTATTTTACTTCACTTTTAGCACTTGCCAGAACTGCTGCATATTCCTTAATTGAGTCGCGGAACTCCTGATCAAAATTAAGTGTAGCTTGAATTTCTGATTTTATCAGGCGCTGAACATTTATTTCTATCATCTGCCCATTTGTTTTTAAGAATTGACTCTCAACAAATGTGTTTGAACCAAGAGTGCTTAGAACATAAGATATTAACATCAGTATATTTAGAACAGGAACTAAATTAACTGTAGAGAAAAATTCACCTAGTTTGAGTTCACATCATAGTTTTCATTACTACATCACGTAATTTATTCTTATGCGAAGAAGAAAAATAAGAATCATCCAGATTAAATACTGAACAAATTTCAATGAATTTTAAGCCTTAATCATTTCTTCAAAACAAGAAAATTCACTATTATGTTTGAAATGCAAAGCCCTTAGTTTCTTTAAAATATTAGCATCATTGATTACTTCATGCATAATAGAATTAATTCAGCGATACCCAGCCAAGGAAGTTAAATTTCACAGCATCGAGTGAAGTGCAGAGTCGGTAGATGTATAGTTGTGATCACGGCAGAAGCGAATTGTTTAAATACAATGGGAGCATTTCTCACCATAAAGTATGAGAAATCCCATATAATACGGGACGCCTGGCAACCCTATGTTGGACTTGCCTACTTGTTTCAGATAAATTCGTCATATACTGGCTTACTTCATTATTTGTCGACACAAGACGTCATCTTGTTTCAAGACTATATCATTAGACGCCGTCCCTATCGCATTTCAGATCCAAATTTCATTCCAGGCTACCTACCAATGTAACAATCCTAGTGTTGTGATGCTTGAAAAACTTGAAGATCCTGAGTTTGGTAATTTCTAAAGTCTGAATCGCAGAGTACTATGTTTCTCGAACACGACAGTAAGAGAATTTGAGCAATAATAGCAGTAAAAGCATCTTCAGGATGAACTATAGAAATAACTCCAGGAATGTTCGTCGTAATTGTATATAAACTGCGAGACATGAATGCATGTCCAATTCTTAGTTTTCAGAAAGTGGAATTCGTTAGTTATAAATAGACAAACCACGTAACGAGCTTTCTTATATACCCAACTAGCTAATTTCCCGCCCATTGGAGCGGGGCCCAGAGATTTTTCGCCCCCTGTGGGGGGTGTCGAATCAATAAACTAAGCTGTTGCTAATGAATTGATAGTGATGCCAAATTTTCTCACCTGGAGGTAGACAACCCGGCAAACTACGTTGTGGTGCGGGTTGCTCAGCCTGTAAGGATACCAATCATGATCTATTAACTGATTTTACATGTCATTCCCTTCCCGCTAGGGCATCTATCCCCCACGGTATATTTTTTTCTAGGTTGTAAGTGGTATGTGTACCAAATTTGGTTGAAATTGCTCCATGCGTTCGAGTTATGCTGGAAAATACATACATACATTTTTTTTCCATATAGATAATATCAGGCATAACGTAGACGAAAGTAGCTTCTTTTAAAATAAATCAAAATTGTTTTTAATTTAATTTTTAAGACCTTTAGGCAACTTTGACTCGCTAAGTTCTTTAAATCTTAATACAAAACTTTCATTAAAAGAAAATGTCTGCCTCGTGAAAATATGAGTCTGCTACCGTGATTTTCTCAGACATTGCTGAAGAGAGAGAAATTTTCAACGTTTGCAATCAGCCCTGGAGCCAAACTGTCGAAGCTTATGTATAGTGAGTGTAAAAAAAAAGTAGTATAGGAGGAGTAGATATCTTTATTTGATTTGAGTTTTTTTTTTTTTTTTGTTACTCTATAAAGGTCGGCATAATCAGATTATATTCTTATACTATGAGGAATTACTGAAATATATATTTAGGAATTCCGTGTATTTTTAAACAACCTGTATATACCTCGATGTTAACTTTATAAGAAGTAAGTCAAAGACCCATTTGTAAATACCTTCAATGTCTTGTGAAACTATTGCTATGTCTGTTCATTTATCCGAGACTGACGTGATTAAGTAGGTCACTTGTTTTTCCGGCAAGACAGAATCAGCAGTTCGGATATTCCGCAGCTCTGAAATATGTGTGTAGTACTGAAATATGCAGAAAGGTGTTTATAATCTTTTTTGTGTATGACATGAACATTCCTGAACTCCACTGAAAAAAAAAAGATCGCGAGTTTCAACAGACTTGAGAGTCATTGCCCTGCGAGTAGAAGACACGGGTCTTGTAATTACAGTGTCGACATCACCTGGAACCCGGAATTATTGCCTCAGTTCATAGTGACGTTGACAAACGTCAGTGATCTTTTTCGTACTGATTCAGTTGAAAAAAAATAAGAGTATGCGGCCTGTTTAGTACTTCAATAACGTATAATAATGACATTGTTATTTGCAAGTGTAACTTCGCGATTGGATCAAATAACTTTTTTTACATTCTGTACTATTATTTTTAATTCAACCTTGAAGTTCGGTGATATACGGTATATTGTATTGTATATAATTCAGATGCAATTGCTCATTTGCAAGAAGTTGAAGTGCTCATAAAAAGTCAGTGTAAATTGAAAATCCTACCGGTCTGAGCAATAGATGCCTAAAGGCCATCGGATCGGCAATGGAAAAGACATTATGGGCTCGATTTCCACTGCCAGCTATCCTGATGTTTTTTCCCTCCCTTGTTTTACCACGCAAATATTGAGATAGTATCGCAAAAGCCCTGGCCGCTACTTTCCCAGCCATTTGCCGGAATTGGCGAGAGGCGTAACGACGGACTTGTTAGCAAAGCTGAAATCGTCACTTTCGGTGACCCAGTCTGGGAACTTATGATTTGGTAATCTTTGGCATCGTATTTTTCGTTTTCTGCAGTGTAATACTTCCACTTCCGGTTACCTCTGAAAGAAACGCTGTTCAAATGCAAGGAAATAATTAACTGTGTTTGCTCTCCGGGTTCCAAGCACAGACATAACCGGTTTTCCTACGTTCCCGTTTCAGAGGACAGTTTTTTTTTTTTTTTTTTTCGTTCGAACAGTTCCTCGAAACGATTTTTCCCAATTTGTTTTGTATACTTTGGCAAATTTGCACTAGTTGAAACTTCAGGTCCTTCATGTGGGTGTTTTGGTCTTTAGGCAAATATAGCTGAGGTAGGGAGGAATAGGCTAAGGGAAGGAGTCGACAAGGGCCTAAGTTGAAGGTACCATCCCGGCATTTGCCTGGCGTGACTAATGAAGGACCCTGAAAGAACCTCAGTTAGGATTGTCGTCTGCTGGTAACCGAGCTATGAAGATCGGTGTATATGTGTAAATTTTGGTAAATATTGTGTTTAATGGCAACTAAAAGTGTTTTCGTACTGTCGAATGTAGTTTAAAACTCGGACAAAGTCGCTTGGCGAAATAAAAAAAAAAAAAATTCATGCTTCTCGAAAACTATTTATTTTTGATGGAGCAACTACACTGCAACTCTCTCTCTCTTAATCGTGGGGAGTGACTAGCATAGAACAGTGTGTTGCTGTATTTAAACAAATAAACCCCTGAAAATCAATAAAATTAAGAAAAAATTCTAATTCAGAAAGATCAGTGTAGAGGAAGGGTGTGCGGTCACATCAAACAGATCGCGCACAATTGTGGAGCTCAGACGCTTGCTCTCTAGTTCAACTTAACAACTGTTTTAGTGTGTCGATAATTTATGTGCAATAAAAGTTGGCCCATATTTAATAAAAAGGCTTTCTGCCATACTTGTCGGACACGTACTTGCGCGACAATATAGGCCCATGTAAGATATACACATTCTGTACGTGCTGTGCATGTAAGGAGATGTAAACCGTTATTTTGTAAGGAGGATCGAACAAGTCGAATTGATTTTTCAGAATTATCGGACTTCGCCTCTTGGCAGAGCGTAAACGAAGTCGTTCGTATTCACTGTATCAGTTCGTGCTCGTGACTGGGTAAGCCGTGTGAGTATCAGATCTGAGCAAACATGAACGTGTTTTTTTCGAGACGAAGGTCGTCTGTGGTATGGCAGTATTTCGATTTGAACCGTGAGAACATGGTGACTTGCCGTCTGTGTGGTAATGAGTACAAATATAGCCAAAACACTACGAACATGAGGGCACACTTGACTTCCAAACATGATATGGATCTTATGGATACATCGGCGTCAGCTGGAACGAATGCCTACTATAGTTGTGACGTTCTCTTCAAGGATGAAGGTAGCGTATAGGTATTTTTGTATCAAAACGATTCGGAAGAAACTGCAGCTATCAGCTAAAGTTGTCCCCACCCAAGAGTCCTGTAAATGTAAACTCAAGTAACGTCGCGTCTGTACCAAGCGTCTTCGCTGCTCACCATGCACGAGACGAGTGGGTCGATCAGAATTCTTCGTAGCCCCCTCCCCCTCCCCTTTGCTGTTGATCAAAGTGTGATTTGTGCCACTGCGCCCTATTATTGATATTGCAGGAATGGTCCAAACATCAGATGTGTGGAAATTCTGCACCAGAATTTCAGATACAAGTGTGTCTTGTAACATATGTGGCCGTGTAATGTCATTCCATGGAACAACTAATTTGAGAGTGCATCTGAGCCGCCATTTCGGTAAACTACAAACGCCACTTTTAAAAGTAGAATAAATTCCTTTCTTTTCTGTTTGTTTTTTTCTTTAAAAAAATGTTTGAAGCGTATGTAGCAAGTTGTTGTTTACAGTTTTAATTTTGTTGTGAATACTGTGGTTCCTTTGTTCCGCATCACTTTCATGGTGAACACAACATAATAAACACATTCCGTGTTTTCAGGAGAGGGGAGTGCTAGAGAAAGTGCTTTTCAATGTTGCCAATTTTTCAAAGTGGCTTCATAGCATTTTGTTGATGTTACGTATACGTTTCGTGCTTTTTCGGTTTTACGTTATTTTATCCCGTATGTAGGCCACGTCGACGGCGGAGTGATATTGGTTTGTTTTTGTGTTGTAAATCTATTGTTTTGAAGTGAACGCATTGCCAGTTAAGAGGTAAGTGGATTTTATTTACTTCTCTATATACTAATTTACATTTCACTAATCTCGTGAAGGTGTAGTCGTACATTGTCACTGCCGGAAGTGCATAAATACACAAGTGCAAGATGGAGACTGCAGTGCTTTGTAAATACTACGAAGCATAGGAATTCTGCTTCGTTAATTATGCAACTAACAGCACTTGGTTAAGGTAATATGCGTTAGTCTATAGAGTAGTGGATACCTAATGATCCAAATAGCATTCATGTTCTTTCAATTCACTTCTTTGCGGAACTGAGTCGGAGCAGTCACAGGAACGTGATGTAACATATCAGTTGCAGTTTTCAGAAGCATGTCCTTTATACTATGGAACGGGATAGTAGATAAGCCATCGAATAAAGATGCACCATAAATCCAAATAAAAAGGCTGGTTGCAATCCCTTTCAATTTTCTGTGCCGGGTCAGTAACCTCTCTACACTTCCTGTGTGATTCATATCGTTACAGTCCTTCTATTCGTAATTTACAATACTTTTTATATAGATTTTAGTAAATTAGGGGTAAAATTCCGTATCGGGGACAGCATAAAGTTGATTTTTAAACAATTTTTTTCATTATTTTCTTGGTTAGCTTAGCTTCGGTTAGTTTAGGTTAGGCTGGCCCCCCGATATAGAACCAGAATCTAAATTAGCGGCTAGAATTTAGCTTAATGTCCCTAGAACAGTATCAATATAAAATGTCAGTCGGTAAGAATTGTGGATTGCGAATAGAGTACAAACTTATGACCGGAATCGAGGCGGTCATGTATTGTATCAACTTATTCATTGCTAGTATGTATTACTTTATCTTACATCGGGTGTGATTTTTCTGAATGAAATGTTACAGGTTCATGAATCGGAATCATTTTATTTCCATACCTGTATCACCGTTGGTTTCGCAACAAAAATCACGGACAGTATGTCGAAGTGAGCGATAGCAAACGAAGACGGGTTAGAAAAAAACAGGTTAGATATTTTTTTTATTATTATTATATGCGAGGCAGATCACGCTTAACCTGACTCTACCTGTGACTGCTCCATTTCTGGTTCCAAATGGAATGCCCGACATAACAAAGAGACGCCGCTGCTATTACGCAAATAATGGAAATAGTTGGACAGAAGTACATAGTATATTCGTTTAAAACATCCTGATAATGACGTTATGACATGTTTCCTTCACATTCGAATGTAATGGGGAAAGGGGGGTTATTGCAGCTAGCCAGCTATTGTGCCGTATGTACATTTTATACCATTCATTCCTTTGCAAATAATTCACGTAGGCACCAACACCTAGCGACAGTCAGCAAACCAAAAAGTGTTACGAAAAGCCATGTATTATTACTTGGTTAAATACGTACTAGAGTTAATCAACACATACCAACATGGTGGCATGTGGAGGAATCCTAATGGCATAAGAATTACTCGTATTTTGGTTCAAAAATCACCGGCATAATGTCGAGAAGTCAATGGGTCATAAATAACCTATTGGCGTAGTTTTGTTCACAGCAACCTAAGGATGCCGGAAATACCGGCATCCAAATTGTAAGGGAAGGGAAATGTATCTCTAAAATCAAAGTGCGAGATTATAAATACTTGTAAATATTTTAGTGCATTTTATAAATGCCTTGGAATGTTAGTACTTGTAGCGTAGTGTAGATAATCCATCCATGACAGTATAGGATACAATGTGGTTCGAGTAATAACCACGTCCAGGGTCAACAAAATTCCTTGAAATTGGTCCTTTGGTTTGACAGGTTTGGGAAAGCGCGATTCTAAAATTGCTGTTTCCTTCCGTGAAATGTACAGTTCTTAATCGGAACATGAGCAGTATGACTGTTGTAGTATTGGTACAGCTATGGACAAAAATATTGTTGCATGTCTTTAGCGAATATTTCCTAACTTCGCGAAGATGTCTCTCCCATGTGTGATCTGAGATAAAACAATGGAGCTACCATATTTACTCGAATATAAGCGCCTCTCAAGTCGTTTTTTTTTTAGAATCCGTTTACTGTGCAAATATAACCCCCTATACGATCAGTACACAAAATTCACCCATGGCTCGTCATTGCCAAATCAGTGACTTGATAGAAGTATCTAACCAAAAGGAATTAGTGTCATTATCTGTTCTGTATATTTCAGTGTTTGGTGAGCTTTGCAGCCATGCCATTGTAAGCGCCCGAAATTTTTTCTTTTAAAACAAGGGGGTAAATACCAGGGTGTCCACCACTCTGCAAAACCTGGAGTACTCAGGGAATTTTTTAGATCTGGAAAACTCGGGGAATACTCAGAGAAATTATAATTTATGAAGGAAACTTGGGGAAATGTATGAGTTCACTGCCCCGGCAAGGCGGAAGTCGTGAGTTGGATTCCTACTTATGAACGGATTTTTTCAATGTGTTAACATCGTCTATTTTAAAGAAATTACTATTCCCCCCTCCCCCCACTTGTGAAGTACCAGCAGTGTACAAGATGCTGGGATTTTGAAAAATGTCTGCGTATTATTTACATGTTCCACTATACTAAGGACTCAGATAATTTGAAGAAAGATATCATGGAAAACCTGACCTTGGGGATTTTCAAGTCATAAAATTAATAGACACCATGAAATACGGTATACAACTTGTACATTTTTGGACTTGAAATTTTTGTCGACGAAAAATTATGTAAATATCGCCCTCGTTTAGCTGCTACATAACATGACAATATTCTCCTCAGAAGTGCATCATGTAATTGTGCATAGATGTCTGTAAGTCCAACATATTTATTTTTGAAGTAGCAGTAGTCAATTATATAGACATGCAACTAAACTTTTGTCCATAGCTGTTCATGTTGTATTTTTTCGTACTAAACGATACTACAGAGAGCTGGACACTTACTTCGCGGTTTAGTGCATGACATGCACGTACCACGAACATTGTGTTAATAATGAATTCAGTATGTCTAATAACCACATTACGTTAATATCGATTTCTGAATTCTGATGATGTTAAATTATACCATCTAAAGCACTTCCTAACGTTTTTACATTCACTGTTATAAAGTAAGTGGCTGTGAGCATTTCTATATGTCAACGTATTTATTTCATGTAATAATTTATTTTTAGTGCACAAGCTAACCGCATGCTTTTCGATTCGCGATTCTATGTTTTGATAGCAAATGCTCGTATTTTCTTGATAACCCGTCTAACAACTGATAGCACAACATACAAATGACCCTTTTCTGATATGCGATAAATTACATATCCTTAAAGAGTTTCCAACTGCAGTAGTTTTATATTGATTTCGATGAATTGATGATGTGAAATAACTTCGTTTTTGAAAAAGCATGGTTTGTTCTGATCAGATAACATACTCTTTCCTTTCTCTTCCAGCTCGTGGATGATGGTTAATTAGGAGCAGACATTTTTGGACAGCCCCCTACCATGCCACGGAAGACTCACTTCAATAGGCTCTGGTTGGAAGATATAGATGGAAATGGCCATAAAGTGGAGCAGTGGTGTATGCCTGGAAGGGATGCATTCGAAGTGTATTGTGTTGTGTGCAGGAAATATGTGATTATATCTAACAGGGGGAGGAAACAGTT
>JAGDQP010034134.1:0-20294 GCA_022664845.1 Lepisma saccharinum | reverse complement strand
ATGAGGTCATAGAGAAAGTAAACAAATTTAAATACTTGGGAGCTTACGTAACAAGCAAAAATGAGGTCACGGAAGAAATAAAAAGTCGCTTAGTATCGGGGAACGCATGTTTCTATTCAGTCCAAAAACTTCTAACATCGCGATTAATATCAAGGAAATTGAAATTGAAAATATACAGAACGGTTATTCTGCCGGTAATACTTTACGGTTGCGAGAGTTGGAGTACGACCCTAGCGGATGAACATAAATTACGTGTATTTGAAAATAAGGTTTTGAGAAAGATATATGGGCCGAAACAGGACGAAATGACTGGAGAGTGGAGGAGACTGCGTAATGAAGAACTCCGCGGACTGTACGATTTACCAGATGTAAAAATAATGAAATCGAGACGACTAAGGTGGGCAGGTCATGTAGCTCGGATGGGGGAAAAACGAAGATTATATTCTATCCTGGTTGGAAGGCCGGATGGAAAGAGGCCATTGGGAAGACCGAGACGTCGTTGGGAGGACAATATTAGAAGAGATCTTCGAGAAGTAGGTGTTCGTGATGAAAACTGGCTTGATACTGCCCAGGATAGAATCCAATGTCGAACGTTTGTTACTGCGGCGATGAACTTGCGAGTTCCATAAGCCATAGAGTTAGTTAGTTAGTTAGTTAGAACATTTTATATTACAGAAAGAGCATTGCAATTGTATTAACCATGCCGTTAGGAAGCATATTTAAAAAATAACACCGGAAATTACTCAACCATAATAAGGTAATGGTCCTTTTACGTTTTCATATCTGATTAAACCTAACCGAACCTAGGCCTAGCGTAGCAAATTGAATTAAGCTGAAAGAGAAAATATATTAAAATACATGGAAAATTAAGAGTAAAAAGGTTGTAAAGTTACTAAAACGGAGCATCACCTAAATATCCTAACTTGGCATTTTGCTAACAGGGCTTTGTTTACCCGCTATTGACGGTACCAGGATGAAAAATCCGGGAGACTACACTATTACAGATAGGTAAGATTATATTACTTTGCTTTACTATTGCTAAGATAAACGTACTTAAGGAATGGTTTGTAGTTACATTTTGGCCTTTGTGCTTAAATAATTACTAAAATTCTTAACGTTACATACATATACTGTGCGACTCAAAGTAATTTTTTCTGGATGAATTTTCCACTTTGTCGCCCCCCACCCCCACCCAACATGTGTAACTTTAAGAAATCTAGTATTGTATTTAGTACAAGAGCCAACAGTTACTAGGTGTCATTTCTTACATCAAAACTAAATGTATTTTACCATTTCTAGAGCAAACTAACCTAGCTTTTAACTTGCAGTCAGTACAATAAGAGGGGACCAGTGAACTATACCATTCACGCAAAATAGCGTAAAATAAACAGTAAATGTAATGAATTTATGTGTTTTCAAATGCAAAACAAAGGGAGGAGGAATCTCTTGCACTTTGGCTCTGAAATAGTTTGTAACCAGAATACTCCTTGCACTTTACAATTTCGAAATGAACTGAAAGGAGCTTCAGTACAGAGAAGGACGGTTCAGACTGTAGATCATTTTAGTTGTTTTAAAAATACAAGAAACTATAATACGAAGCATATGAAGACATTAAAAAAGAAATTTCAGCTTCACACAGCTAGTAACATAATTTATGTCACACACTAACTTCAAATGAGAAGCCGAAAGATTTGATATTTATTTTCAGAATGCTTCTCTAGAAAATTACGGAATTTCGTTGAGTAATAAGTCCTCTTCCACTTACAATAACAGTTATTTTATAATAATTAGTAGTTCTATGAAGTTCTTAATTCTAAAGTTAGTTCTAAATTCTTAACCGTGAAAGCTCACTGGTCCTGATTTAGAGTTATGATGCCTGCATCGTTGATTTCTCGCAAGCGATCCTCTTCAGGAAACTCATAATGATGAGTATACTTTACTGCTCGGTTCAACGATATGTTGCGTTTTGGTTTTTGTATTGTTAATAATGAAAGAAAAGAATACTTATGTAATTTCAATGGTTTAACTTATTTTCGGGAAATGCGTACAATTTTGGAAATAGTTAGTTATAAATGTCGAAAAATACAAAGGAAAGGGGAGAAAATATTTATTAGTTCGAACAAAAAGAAGTTGTTAAAAAATCTGATATTTTTAAACCCTGGCGTTCTGGTTATTAATCCAACAGGAAAAGCACAGTTTGTTTACTAGTCGAAACTTGGTTAAAAGTAGGATAGTTTAAACCGTGAAGTTTGCAGCCAGTTGGAGAAATATTCTCGACCCGAACAGTAAAGTACAAATCATTATGTTGGTCTTGAGGTGACTCGCTTGTGAAAAACCACGAGTCAGCCTTCTTCATAGCTCTACTCCAATAGAGGATAAATAAGCTTTCCCAGTTTCGAATTAAAGTCTACACAAATGCCTTTATTCCAGAAACTGTTTTGGCAACCTCGTAAAACGACTAATAAAACGTACTTTGTCCAACAGAAGAATCCGTGGAGCAATTGGTAGAATGACGTACAACAACCAAATCTGAAGTTTGTGAATTCGAATCGCACTGCAAACTGAAATCTTTTCTCGTTATAGGCTCGATGTTGGTCTACCGAATTTTTTAAAAACATAGTTTGTAGTAAGTTTGGCGTGCAAAGTTTTTTTTAGCAAACTTGGCATCTTTCAACTAGCTAGTTTCCTGCAAGATTGTAGCAAGTTTGCAGTCTGGCAATGCCAAACTTGCTGCAAGTTTGGAGATTTGCAATGTCAATATTCTGGCAAGTTTACTGTACTATCTGGGTTAGTTAAATATTATACAACAACGAATCACTGTTGCCATGTTATGGAGTTGAAAATAAGGAACTTGTAACTACTGTCAGAGTAGAAAATATTGATAATGATAAAAAATAGAATGCAAAAATAAATTCGAATAAACTGTGTTTATGAATAAATTAAGGTATTTTAATGAGAGAGAAACAAAAACACTTCTCCCTCTTTAAATCTCTTGATAGCAAAGCTATAGCAAAATGGGACATTCTATTCTGCTCGTGGTGTCCGTTCGTGTTCGGAATTACAATGTGTAAAGATATGCTTGAGCAGGAGCGTATCCTGTGGGCTATCTGGTCTACCGCCACAGTATAAACTTGAGAACAAATATTCAGTATGCACAAATAATATAAATTTACATGAAAGAACACCTATTTACATGAAAGAAGTAATATTACCAGAACACATATACTCATCATCAATACCACGTGAGACCTCCATACCCTCTTTGTAAATCTTATTACTTTGGCTAGTGGTAGTCCAAGCTATGAATCCAGAAAACGCCAGTGCTTGAGGTATCCTTGGAAAAGTCTTGGCTAGAGTAAATCAGAGCGCCGGAACCGTCTTGATTTGTGCAGTAGTTCAGTGTTGCCAACACACTTTTCGAATAATCAGTTGTTCAAAATGTTTCCATTCAGTTAGACCACCTCATTGTACTAAATTTGCCATAAATGTTATTCAACACAATAGAAAAGTACTGTGTATTTTCCTGTACCTAGGCATTGCACTTGTTAGTTTTACCAACCTATTTTATCAAAATTAATGCTTCCGTAGCTAAAATGTTATCAAGGGACCGGAGCCTTCCTTATTGTTAGTAGAATCGCAGATCTAACTTGCTTTCATATTTTTCTTGCTATATTTTCTTTTCTACACAGTCTATTGCCTTCCCTCAACGGTGAACAGGTTTCTGGAAGACGAGAAGAATTTGAATTTAATATTTAAGGCCTTTCGTGAACTTTGACTCACGCCGAAGAGATGATGATGATATAAACTGGTAGACTGAAGAAAATGGGAGCATCCCGAGAAGACGCACGCACACGGTGTTTGTCCACAACAAAGCCCATATGGCATTAGCATAGATGCCGAGAGGAAAGAACTAACCACACAAGCAGCATATACACGTGAAATTGATATCATTTTTAGGTCGAAAATTGATGCACAAGAGGTCGAAATGACGGGTAAATGTCACAAATGAAATGACGTGTGTAAAATCCCTCCAGTGACAGCTTGTTCCTGCCGTAGGTATTTGTTTCAAATAAACATGTAAATGAACCAATCTGTCTCAAAACAATCGTTTGATCCCGATGCTTTTGGATCTTTAACCGCATTTTAGACAGCAACGACACACGCAAAAACACAGTTAAATACGGAAAGTTCTCTGTTTCACTCCAACCAGTTTGGCCAGAATCACGCAGTCGCTATCGAAAGTAAGATATAATCACAGTATGTCGTCAAAAACTAGAGGATGAGACATGACAAAATTACGTCAATTAAAAGACCAAAATGTTACGTAATGGCGACGTAAATTTCATTACACTGACATCATTTTGATGTTTTTGACCAAAAAATTACGTATTTTTCACGTGAATATGCCACTTCATTGAACCCTATCCAAAACAGTGACCTCGAAGGCAATATAAACAGCATTCATGACCCGATTGACTTCAGTTGGAACAAAATCTTCAATGGAGAGAATTCAATCACAACACGTTTCTTACGTGCTTGCTGCTTGTTGTGATTTTCATGTTTTGAGAATTATCTCTAATCAAGATATAGAATATGCAACACACTGTGAATAATTACTGTACTCACTTCACTATTCACTAGGACTAGGCTAGCCAAGACCTTTGCAACGACACCTCTCTATAACTTGTTGTTCCTGAGATTTATTTTTGGACACGGACAGACGGTCTGAGCGGTATTATAAGGTCTCTTTTTATTAGCTGCGCTATAAGAGAACCTTAAAATGTATTTCCAGACTTTTTGCTCATCCTGTACGAAGAAAGAATGATATGGCAACAGTGCTTTCATAATTTCTGCCTTTTTATGTTGTTGTTAACTTATGAGTACAAACTTTGCTTAGGATTGAGTATGCTATTAAAGAAAGTAGTTTATTAAGCTGTGTCAACACATATGTTTCCAAGGTTGTTAATTTCGAACATTTATATCTTCTAAAATTTGCAACATTGTGCCACCAAAGTTCAGTAGTCTGTTTCTTGTTTCTACGTACTCGTCTAAAATTAGCATAAATTGTCATTTAAAGAAAATTTACCTACCTAAATACCTACCTAGATACCTAAAGGGCATACATAAATTCAAAGTTCTAGTGCCTCCTTCCTCTCATAGATGCCTCTGGGGCATAAATATTTTCAAAGTTCTAGTGCCTCCTTCCTCTCATAGATGCCTCTAGGGTATAAATAAATTCAAAGTTCTAGTGCCTCCTTCGTCTCATAGATGCCTCTAGGGCATAAATAAATACAAGGTTCTAGTGCCCCTTCTTCATCTTCCAATGGTCCATAATGATGACGGTAATTATGAGTGTTCTGCTCAAAGGCAAGTCTATACCCTGAAAGTCCCTGAGTAAGTTTGGTAATCTGCCTTGTCATCGTGTTTCGATTAAATTTGAGTGACAAATATTACTAAAATGCAAATTTTAATATGATGTACTTCAACGCAATATGTGAAGGTAATGTGCATTCACTAATTGTTAATATTTAAAAATTTTCAGGCTCAAAATGTTCCTTACGTCCGAAGACCTGATCGAAAAGTTCTAAGGAGCTATTTGTATGATTTAACAGACACTTCTGATAGCATCGATAGAGATCTCTCTTTGGAAATCTCGACCCAGATGAAGAGACCCTCGGAAGATAACGCAAACTCAGTTGCTAAGAAGCCTCGACATAAAGAAATGCATGTTAAGGAGGAAAAGGAGGAATCCACTGTTACATTAGATCCCCTTAAAGACGAATCTAGTCAGAGTAATAAGTTATTTTTTATATTATTGTTTCTTGATTTAAATATAATTTGTCGCAGTTTTAAAAACTGAGAAAGGGCTTAGTTGCACACATTGTTAGAATACACCTGACAACATTTCAGTCTAGTTCTCGCCACAGGAAGACTAAAGAAGAACTCAGCATTCTGCAGTATTGGATTCCTTCTAGCAAAATGACTTAATGCAAATTATGCAAAACCCTCAATCTAGTGACATTACAATGGTCTACCTGTACTACTACCAAATGCTCAGTTCTCTTTTAACTTTTACGTATGATAGTTTTAGTGTAAGATAAGTTTCACTTTCTGCGTCTCGCATGCACTTGTAAAAGCTCTGTTGGATCGCAGGGAATATTGTGTCGATTATTGTAGCAACGTGGACAGGTAAGCTTTTCTAATTTTTTTTAAAAATTAAATAGTAGATTGGAGTTACTGGTCTCCCACCAGGTGCTTCCCCAGGTGGCGGACCAAAACCAGTACTGCTGCCTTGCAGTTAATAGACGAATCTGCAAAGGCTAGGGGAAGATAATCCCGAACAAATATATCGTGGTGAGGGGAAGCATCATCCCCATTACCACTCTGAGGCTGAAGATGAATGACATCGGCAAGGCTCAGAGATGGACAGAGGACGACATCTTGAATGTCTACCTTTTAGTTAAAAAAGAACCGTTAGTAAGAGGGAGAAGTTGAGGGAGAGCCTTATTAAACAGCATTGAATTTTACAATATTTTATTAATGCGATGCAAAAAAGATAAGAAGAACTATTTTATTTGAGGGGTAAACAAGAGGTTTACGGCCAAAATTGGTAGTTAATAAGTGACTGACAGTTTGTATTCCAGCTCGAAAATAGCGTAAGGGTGAGGGAGCACAATTTATTTTATATAAGTTCCCTTTGAGACGAGTATGTTCTGCTTGCGCTCTATTAATTACAATAATATATTTTCGTGGGAGGTAACAATTCTTGAACCACGGATATTTAATTGGTTTGTTGAAATATTTAGTCAAATTCGAATTAGATTGCATAATTTGAGCTTCAAGTTCGTTTCTCCAATTCGTGAGGATTTTCTTCTTGACACGAGGGAGGACATCTTGGTAATATAAGGAAGTGAACGTTTTATTAGGAAGATTGCAAGCATGACGTGCACGTAGGCCAGGAGTTTCACAGATGTTTATATGAGCTTTCATATAAAAAAAATGAATTTCCTTTCCCATTTGCGAATTGAATTTGATTAGTTCGATAATTTCGAAAGAAAATGGGATGACTACGAGTCTGATAGCTTTCTTGAATCGCAAGTAGTATTGATTGTGAGTCTGTGAGTATTATTTTTTTCTTGTAAAAGTAGACTGTATCCTAATGCTTTTTTGATAGCCATGGAACTGCTAATTTTGGTTTACTGAGCCAGCATAAGTTAACATATTTTATAACGACAATTAAAAGACTCAGACGGTTTTCATACATCAGACAATGTTTCACAAAGTTGGTCAAAGTTAGGACAACTCAGTTTTATATCACTGCAAACGGTAAATATTTGATTTTAGTTCATCACACTTAATAAGTCATATAATATCTCACCAGAAGCTAAATGGATGAATAACTATCTTCTTAGTAACGTCAGTCTATTTTCAAGCTACAAAGGTCGATGGAGGTGTATGCTTCTTCTACTCGAGCACGATAAAAACGCTCATATTATCTCGCAATAAATTCCACTTCCGTCAGAAAGTTTCAAAATAGCTCACTAGAACATAAAACGGTGAACTATAATTCACATTACCACTCAATATTACAATTATCCATCTCGGACATACTCCGAGTAAGTCTACCATCGTGCTTCACACACAAAACCTGCACTGGTCCCGACTAGAACTATGCGACGGGGTGGAGCAAAGACAAAGAACACAATACAAAACTGCCGACGAAAAGGGCTAACCAAGAGACAATTATTAATGAAAATCATATGACAAACTTACAAATATTACTTATAGATGATCTGCAATTTTAAACATAATCTTTAATAAATAATTCTCCGTAGAGAAAAGGCGGCAATAGGTTCTAGAAGATTCGAGACTTCTGCCAATCGGAACCAACGTATCCGCTCTTCCTGTGACGTCACACCACAGAAGAGATGACCATAGACTAGGAACAATACCAGACATACTACATAGCAAAGATTATATACCCTTTACAGCTACATAGTTCAAGTTCATTACCCCAATTTTCACAATATCGTAATAAATGGAATGATTTTCATTTCTTATTTACGGACGGAAGTAAAACAAAAGACTCAGTGTCTTGTGCAATATGGGATGAAAAAAAAAACAAAGATGTACTAAAATACAAACTCAATTCCCTACTCGGTCCCTTTTACAGCGAGGCATTTGCGATTCAAAAATGCATGGGATATGCGATACTTTTAAAAGAGAAGAAAATTTTAGTTTTGACAAAATCACAGTCCGTCCTGCAGGCAATCACCAGATCTTACAGAAAATCTTTTAAATCGCACCCATTGATTTATGACATAATTGAAATGATTAATAATTTAATTGTAAGGATGGGTAAAGAAATTCAGTTGTGACATATTATATCCCACCGGGGGTTTATTTAGATTATGCAGATACATTAGCACGGGAAAGCCACAATATAACGAAATCGGAATTATGTTAATTAGGTGTATTACCGAGAGGTAGAAAAAAGATTGGGAATCAATGACAGGAACATTTACAGTCAAAAATAATCGCGGGTACGACCACATTAAAAAAAAAATTACATTCCGGAAATTTGAACTCCATGGTTCCAAAAAATGAATGTTCCACGTAAGTTAATACAAACCATTTTGAGGGCACGATCTAACCATACACTTTTAAATGACCATTTTACACGCATATACATTAAAAATGACAATATATGTGAATGTGGTCAGACAGTCCAGACTTAGTTACATCTTTTGTCAGAATACCCAAAGAGAAATTTTAAGAGCTTTAAATAAACCTAAAATGATTAGGCCAATATCTATGCACTCGTTAATATATCAACAGACAACCACAACAGCCTATCTAGTATTAATGTTTTTCAGGAAAATAAATAAGTTACTTTGAAACTAACTCTGACTCAATTGTTCAATCTTTTTTTAGGAGATTAAATATATCTTAGTTCCCTCAATTACCTGTCTCGTTTACTCATTCATATAGAATATGAAATAATAATATACCAAACTCTAATTCTTATTTGACTACAGTAGAGTAGAAATATCCTTTTTTAAAAATAAGTGGCTACAATATATGAGAATAGAAGCATAAAACTCAGTATAAATTAAAAAGCAAGAAGTTTAACACAACCAGGACTATGAAGACAATCCCTGGGACCAGATCAATTAAGACAAATAGAAACTGGACCTAAATGTAAATTAGTCAATATCGAAATTTTCTCATGCAATAACACAGTGTTACAACGGAGATGAACGAAATAAATTACACAATCCGACATTTTGAGATGAAGTTTCTGATGACTTAGATTTTTCTTCGGTTTTTATATCATTGGACGATGCTGATTACGAAACTGAACTTCGTTTTACGCTAACACATCACGTTTCTTCAGAAAAAGCGCCCAAACACGGGAAAATGACAAAAATTGTGTATTGTAAAAAATATATAGAAAATTGGAAACTCGAGATAAATAGAATGTTGAGGGTGGTTTGAAATCAGAAATATGCGTAGATGTACAAAATATAATTACTTTTTCTGTAGCACATGTTTTTTTTAATCTACAGCTAAATTAGACATATAAGTGTTGAAATCTACATACACATATGTATTGCATAAACAAAAATTGAAACTCCTACGTATCAATACGTCAATTTTACCCATGGATATTTATATTTTTATAGTAAATATATACACATATAACTGCAAAGCTTTAATCGTCATTGGTATTGTTTTTGTAGTATTTATAGTAGTAGTAGTAATACTTATATACATACTATACCAAATACGTTAAAACGCTTGGTAAGTACTATAGTAGCAAATATATATGTAACACAGATGCATAAATGAAAGTAGTTCAGCGGTTTGTAACACCTATCGAAGCAATAATAATGGCTACTCAAACATACACATGAAACACAAATCAATAAATGAAGCTAGTTCAGAAACAAAACAATGCAAAACGTCACTCCCTTTTCAGAAGCCAACAAAAATCAGCAAGCATGTTGATATTCCACCTTCCCTGATATATTTTCCCCATGAGTTTAATTGTCTGGTGGAATCTCTCCCCGTGTTCCTCACTGAACTGTCCCAAGTTACTTGGGAAATAACTCAAGTGACTATGCAGAAAGTGTAGCTTCACACTCATGTTACATCCCAATCCTCGGAAGTGTAGTAACCAGCTCTTCGTAGTTTTCAGCCTTGTTATTACCCAAGAAGTTACTGACTACATTTTTAAAACTTGACCACGCAAGCAGTTCAACTTCAACCATCGTATTCTCAAAACCTGGATCCATCTTCAACTTCCGTATCTGTGGCCCTGTAGATACTCCTTCCTTCAGTTTCTCTTGTGTTAGTTTTGGAAACTTGTCACAAATGTATTTGAAGCATGTGCCATGTTTGTCCAAAACCTTCACGAATGGTTTTATAACCCCCAACTTTATGTGTAAAGGCGGAAGTAAGACACTAGAAGGTTCCACTAACGGTACATGGAGAACATTTTTCTCACCTGGGACGAATGTAGTTCTGGGTGGCCACAGCTGTTGCTCCCAGTGAAGGTATTTTGCCCTGCTGTCCCATTCACATAGGAAGCAAGGCATTTTTACGTAACCAGTCTGTAGCCCCAGCAATATGCCAATAACCTTAAAATCACCACACAAAAGCCATTTGTGTTCACCATACTTCACATTCTCCAACAAACACTGCATACTCTCATAGTTTTCCTTCGCTACTACCGAATGTGCCACAGGGATCGAGGGAAATGTGTTTCCGTTGTGAAGAAGAACTCCTTTTAGACTTATTTTATTGGAATCTATAAACAATCTCCAATCAGCAGCGTTGTATTCTATTCCAAGGTGATGCATTAAACTATTTACGTTTGAACGGTACACCATACAGTCGGACTCTGAAAAGAAGGGCAAGAGCTCCTGTTCACGATGCCTGCACCATGCAAAATTTGTTCCCGGCGCGAGTAAGTTCTTTGACTTCAGAGTAGCGCCCAGAAACTGTGCCTTTCCTTTCGTTAAATTAAGGTTCCTGACTAGGTTGTTGAGTTCACTCTGTATAAACTGATGACTGTTTTCCGTGGTCCCTACCGGTACATAAACATCGGATGATGTTTGACCTTCATCTTCCATGTCGAAGCTACTGTCACGTTTGTCAGGTGGAACAGGGATGGGTAAATGTTCGTCATGTGGAACAGGTCTAATTGCGGACGGAAGGTTGGGATACACAATGTTCTTTCTAGTTTTGGTACTATTTCCTTTAACTTTCACAAGACAAAAGTATCAGTCAGTACTATGGTCCCTCTGATGTCTCCAAGCCATAGGTGTGGCAAACGGCATAGATTTCTTAACACCTTTCATCCACAGTCGTAATCCCTCGACACAAGACCGACACACAATGTGAGGCGCAATACTCTTGTCTTGGTCACCGATATCCATACCAAAGTACGCCCGGTATGCTACCTTCACAAACTTATCTTCTGTCGCTGTTTTTCAATTACAAACCTGCCACAAATATAACAAAATGAATCTGGGTGATTTACGCAACTTCGATTCGCCATGATAACAACATGTTCTTTTCTAACAACTGCAAAGCAAACACCTACACCGCTGCAGAACAGACAACAACACTTCCACACTCGACATATTACTGTCTGCTATAATGTTTTCAACTGACATCTTGGCGTTGCCACATTTTGCGCGGTTGCCAAATGTATGTTTCGTATGCACCAAAAACTATTGTTTTTATTCCTCAGTCAACATGTTTTTTTTCAAATTGTGGAAAAACCTGATGTGTTAGGGAAAAAAGGATTACATATTTGAATTCAGGAGGAAAAATTACATCAGAAACAGATTTTACATATGAGTCATAAATTTCATGCATGATTGTGTTATTCATATGATTAGGAGAATACAAATAGTTGAATTGGACAACCCCATATGACAACGAAGAAGGTCAAATAGGACAAGTTAAGAAAAAGATGCCATATAGTAGAGAAGAAATTCAGTTATTTACTGCGCACTGAAGACAAATTGGCATTGAGCAATGCTAATGACTATAATCAGCCTGCTGTTAATTATGGAATGGGCCTAAAAGTAGTTGCACCATCACATTGTATGGCGCTGGCTCCTGCAAAATTACAAGTCGATAAGATAAAATGATTTGTATGGGCGGTAACAGCACTATGGCTTACGCCCGTCCCGAATTACAAGTCGAGAGTGAGTGGTCTTTATGAGCATAGACCAAATAATACCATAGACTTATACCGCGTACATATTTTCGTCTGCGCTCAGGAAGACATGATTTTGTACCCTGTCGTTAAATGCCTCTCGTGACTACTTTCAGTCGCTCTTTCCTGCCGGTAATATCCACCAGAGTCACCTAAGGGCAGGGTTCAAACTTACGTGTGCGTCTAAAGCAAAATCCAATTAATTTTAACGCAGATGAAAAATGGTAGACGATATAAGTCTATTTACTCTATGGTAGGGCTGGGCGGAACCGGATCCTGAAGGAACCGAGAACCGGTTCTGAAGGATCCGGGTACCTGGTTCAAAAATTCCGGATCCTCAGTTCTAAGACCTGGATCCGGATCCTCAGTTCTAAGACCTGGATCCGTATCCTCGGTTCCAAGATCTGGAAGCGGATAGCAGGTTCTATGATCCAGATCCGAATCTAAAATTTGCTTAGAAGAAATGGATCTTCGGCTCTGAGATGTGTTCTGGAAACTGGATTTAGGTTTTGATCAACCATTCATTATATCATTAAAGTTCAGGAATATAGTATTTGTCGTTCGGAAGATATTTGTCAAGAAAGCTAGTCTCGATTTTTATCGAGGTTCCATCTGAGATCTTAATGTTTTCGTAGAGAATGAGTTCGATCCATACTCATGCCATGTGGGCTTTGTAGTAGACAAACACAGTGTGCGTTGGTTTTCTCGGGGTTCTCCCGTTTCCTCCCATTTTTTCATTCCACCAATTCATCTCATCACCATCCATCTGATCTGAGTTAAAGTTGCCTAAAGGTCTTAAAAATTCAAATTCAAATTCATACAGAATGAATTAAATTAAAATCAGGCAAGATTTCTGTTCTAACAATTAATCGAAAAGATTTTTATATACAGACAAATTATCATACTACATTCGATGAAACTCCTGACGTTTCAAATTTATTTATGGCCCTTAGGCATCTCAAGTTGAAACCAGGATAGGGTAGTGGAAAGAAGGTAGTTGGCCAGGGCCTAGTTAGTAGGCACCATCGCGCATTTTCCTGGTATGCCTGACAAAAAGAACTGTGAAAACATTCTTCAGGATGGTCGGCCGCTGGTATCGAACCCAGGACATCCTGAATAAAAAGTCAACGCTTTACCTCCCGTTCAGTTTGACACTGTATTTGCAAACAGAGTTTATCATGAAATCCCAAACATAATAATCTATTTTTTTTTCTGAACTTGTTTCACTCCGTCTGTATGTTTCCCTCACTAAAACAATGGAAAATAGTTTGAATTAGAAACATTTGAGCCTTAACAGACAGCACTCTGACCACTCTGCATGATTCCTTACTCAGAATGGTGACTTATTATTCAAAAACGAATATCGCAATTACATGCTCCGCCATTCAGGGTCAGACAACAGGAAGCCTGTAACTGTATATACACAAACGTTTTACCCTTCACAATATTGCAGCCTTGCTGGAACGTCTAAAGAATGTCAGATGCAAAGTTGTGTTTGGCTTACCCAGTACTTTAACACAATCCGAATGTCAGCACAATTATAAACGTTTGAAATTCATTTCTAACTTTATTTTAATCCAGATTCTGATTATCACTGATGAAGCTATCAGGGAAACAGTGTTGTGATGTAAAGGTAGCAGTAAACCTAAACTTGTAAACTTGCAACTTCGATTTTCTCTTTCGCCTGATATTATTATTAACTATTAATTATGAAAAGTGAATTTTCTGCAAAGATGAAAAGCTTTGACAAATTTATGGTTACGTGATTTCGCTAAGTCATTACAATAAACTATTAGTGAGGAGATAATCACCATTTTCCTATTTTCTTTATCTTATAATGATCAAATTCGTTAATAGCTGAGCCTAGAAACATGAAATAAACGTCGTTTAGAAGCCCTTACAAAGAGGAATGTAACATGTCGATGGAACCTCCATAACCACCACCATATTAACTTTTTCGAAATTTCTCATTTTGCTGGGTGAAATAGATATAGAACTAAATTCTCGTAATAACAAATGCAACCTAGGTATACCTCATGAGGTCTTAATGACGAATGTTTATCTTTTACTGCAAAATATGTTTTTCTTTTACAGAAAACATACATAATGAAAATAGGACCATTCAGTTACCTTGCAAATTACTTATTCTCCCATTTAAGTTAATATTTTAAATAAATTTGATTGCGTTTCTTTATGTGTATCAATGAAATCTTGGGGAGGCGAAGCCTACCGGGTAGCCTTGCGGTTTACGGCAGTAGGCCAACTACTCGTAGATCCCGGATTCGAGTCCCGGCAGTTGTATGGGTGTGGATTTTAGTGACTAAAGGGCGAATCATGACGGGCCGAAGTCCAAAGTTACGAGACTGGTCCAAATAAAAAATAAAGTTTACCATTTTTTTAGGCGAAATAGAGGTGAACTGGTAGTAAAGTCATATGGAGCAATGTGGCTTCTAAGAATCGTGTCAGCAACGCAAACAAACACATGGACAGTATAGGAATCGAACAAGTGATTTTAACAGAAGTAAGCGTGCTCCACAGCCCCACCGATTTTCCATGAAAGAAATAAACAGGAGCGTAAAAAACACCCCCGCGGTGCAGGGGGCGCATATTTTTCTCAGTATTAACATGGTATTAATATAGGAAGCATCAACTGAAAGTTGCGAATGGGGTGGGCCCGTAGAGCCAGTTAGTTACGCCACTGCAAATAAGTCTCAGAAGTGAAACATATGCAGCCATGAATTTAAAAAAGATAAAATCTTGAGTAAAATTGTTTCAAATTTTTCCTCAGCACGTTCCTAATGAAAGATCAATTACATCTAATAGAATTATACAACATCCAAATATTCCTCTTTGAGTTAAACGTTACCATTTTTTTTTTAATTTAAAGCAGTTGAAAAATGTAGGCATAAACATAGAAAGCTGACATGATACTGTATACAGAGGCGGCGTTAGGTGAGCGCGGGGCCTAGGGCAATAATGACCCCACGGGGCCAAAGTACAAGTAAAAATCGCTGAGCGCCGAAATGTTACATCTAAAGTCGATAAAGCAGTAAGCAACTTTCCCCTAAATGTTTCCTCTCACTTTTTTCTTTCATTCCTAACCCTCAATTTATTACTAAATATTATCTTTTATAATGAACAACGGTTTCTTATGAAAAAAAAAAAAAAATCCGACATTTATTTATTTTATTTATTTTATTTTATTTAAAGAAAGTACAATATATTTTAAAAACTGCATTGCTAATTACAAGTGCTTCTTTATTCATTTCCATTTCACATTACATTTCGCATGGAAACTATACAAACTAGTTTATTTGTAAACATTTTTTACAAATCAACTTTTATATCATTGAGTAAGAAAAATATCAACTCGGAACGCGGGGCCTCCCTAAGCGCGGGGCCTCTGGCAGTTGCCCCAGTTGCCACCCCCAAACGCCGCCTCTGACTGTATATCTGTCTTCATTTCAGTAAGACCTCTTCCTGCATTGAATATTAATGAGTTAGTATTCTGCCGAACTGATTTCGATCTCCCAAGATCTAAAGACAAATCATCGTGCTTGAGAGTTTCCGTAATACTAGAAACAGTGGAAAGTAACCAAATGTAATCTATTTTTATATTTCCAGCCAGACATGTCGCTTATCTTCTAAATTCTCTCATAAGTTTCCTGATTCAAGTTCAAAATAAATACTGTCTCAATCAATTTTATTTACAGAAACGAGTTTTGGACAACAGCTCAATCATCAAGGTCAGAAGAAACAATCTGACAGGGAACGAATGATCTGTTAATATAATCATCAGAAAAGAAAGGCTAAAATAAGCACTAAAGAAACATGAGAACTAGTAATTTAGACTTGACACCAAAGAACATAAAAATTGAGGTAATGAAACAATGATCATGAGCTCTAGCAAGAATTCTTGAGAAAGTAAATACAAGGTAACCAAGAAAAGTTTTTGCCGTTCTAGAGCAGTGATAAACAAAGAGCAATACAGTGGATGCTACACACCTTTAGGTTTCGAAGTAAGCTCCATGAACATCCAACACCTTTTGCTAACGTTCCTGCAGCTGCATAGTACCTTGGTGATAAAAGTCGGCCATCTTCGAGGTGAGGAACTCCGTGAGTGCGTTCCGCAGGTCTTCCTCATTGGTTTTCCTTCCTCATCTACTACGGTGGTGGTAGTCGAGGGAATGAAACAGATGGTAATCTGGTGGAGAAAGGTCCCGTGAATATGGTGGATGGCACAGTGCCTCCCAGCCAAGTTACTGAAGGATCTCCCGGGTCCTCTTTGCCACATGTGGCTTGGCATTGTCGTCGATGAACAGCATACCCTTGCGATTCACCAATGCTGGTTCCTTCGCACGGTGCACCCTTTGCAACTGCTGTGAGTAGAGGTTAGCAGTGATGGTCTGACCAGGTGGAAGGAGCTCGTAATGCACCACTTGGCGACAAGTTCACCATACAGAGCGCATAACCTTTCGTGGGTGCAAAGGTGGTCTTGAGGTATGAGGAACAGGGTCACGTTGCGACAACCAATTGTCTGGTACGCTTGGGAGTGTAATAGAGGACCCACTTTTCGTCACCAGTGAGCAAGTGATCAAATATGGGTGTGTTCAGGTGTCGAGTGAGCAAAGGACAAACAGGCTGCCACTCGTTGTTCCTTGTTGGCTGCCGACAATGTGTGGGGTACCCACTTGCTTAACCTGTATGACTTCCCTATCACATGCAGGTGCAGTCTGACTGAGCGGAAACATGAAACCTTTCTGCAAGTTCATCACACGTTTAGACCACTGTCCTCCTCGATGACTGCTTTCAGGGCCTCGTCATCCAACATATGTGATCGTCCACTGCCAGGTTCATCAGCAAGGCTCACACCTCCCGAACAGAATTTCTGGAACCAATGCCTGTCGATGCGTTCGCTCACGGCATTCTCACCAAATGCCTGGCATATGCGGCGACTTGATGCGGCAGCTGACACAGTCATACAACACACACGAACAAGCTGCTTCGATACCTCAATTTCTCTTTTACACTGGACGAACTATGGCTGCTGTCTGTGAGCACCGTGCCTGTATTACTGAAGGTCAGACTAACTCCCGATCGGTTGACTTGTATTTCCATAATTTCTATAATTAGCGGTCTATGTCCAGATTTCTTTAGCGATAATGGGCCATTATTCAAACTCAAATCTAACATCCGAATGTGTACCCAGTAACAAGGATCCAGGTACACGGTTCCTGGATCCGAGATCCATGTACCCGATTCAAAGATCCGGATCCGAGAACCGGTTCCAGGATCCGGATCCAAGTGCCCATAATTACTCTATGGTATGATGTGTCTTTAGTGTTTCGTTCAGAAGATTTTATTCGGGAGGCTCCCGAAAATTATAAATAATTCATACTCACTCCAATGTTCTAAAATATAAAATAGCAATAATATTACTTAATAATATATCGTACTTCCTTACTTAACCTCCAAATAACATCAAGAGTATTTATAGAATGTGCTATTATAGGCCTATGTATAATACAAGTGTTGAGACTAGTTCTTTCGGAGGGGCGGTTGAAACTCCCCGGGGGGAAATCCCCCTCGAAAGTAAGCCGAAAGAAACATTGGGTTTCGAAGAGCTGTTCAATAACGTAATTTTATACATGCAAGATTTTATTGTTGATTAGAGAAACAGCACCGTCAAACCTAGGTGTGGCAGCAAGAAAGGAAGCAAAAATACACATAGGAGAATGACTCGTGCAGCTGAAATATGCTGCTCAGCGCCAGCTCTTATAGGTTTATGCAATTAAGGCGATTGAGGGCAAGTTGCACTGCGTAAGTTTTCCTAAGTTCCACCCGTTGGGAAATGCTCTAAAGTTCCACGCGTTACCATCTATGTACTTGTGTGTGTTTATGTGTTTCGCTATATGTGCGTGTGTTCTTCAACATTCGAAGGCATCAAATTAAACCTCACCAAATGTTTTAACGTCTCCCACAGTAGAAGAGGACCAACATTTTGTTGTTGTTTTAACCAGGGGTCAAAGTCCAGGTCAGTGAAAAGAAAGAAAAAGAAAAAGAAGAAGAAAAAAAAGAAAAAAAGATTTTTTTACTATGCATATTAAATTGAACCTGTAAGAAAGGACTTAGCAGGACAGGATGAGGTGATAGTGCTAGGAGAGTTACATACCAGGTCAGTGAAAAAAAAGAAAAAGAAAAAGAAGAAGAAGAAAAAAGATAGTAATAGGAGTGTTGTACAGAAAACAACAAAAAGTGTGTCTGACGCAAAGGACGTGTTCACGGTGAAGTCATACTATTACGAGGTTAACACATTTTATTTTATTAAGTTGGTATACATATTGCGAAGACTGAACTTGTTGCAAAGGACCTGCCCCCTCGATGAATCGATAGTAATAGAAGTGTTGTACAGAAAACAACAAAAAGTGTGTCTGACGCAAAGGACGTGTTCACGGCTTTTTAATATGAAGGATAATATTCTTCATACATAAAGTTTTGTGAAGGTGAAATTACAGACCGATTTAGAAAACGACTGATCAGGAAGGAAAGAGGTTTAAAACTGAAGTAATCTTTTCTCTGATTTGCACACGAACTATCATACTCATTTTGAAATCGTTCCAAGTTAAAACCTAGGCTGATGCAATGTTGAGATTAATCAACTATGACATGTTAACAGCGACCGTACAATCTGATGAAAGAAGTGAAGGAAATGAGATCAGAAAACTTTGTATGATACTTGTTTTGAAAGCATTGTAGTTTATTTTCCGGCTTAGTTAAATATCTGATAAACTAGAGCTAATGTACAGAAGATTCACGTGAAGAAATAACGCTTGTGTATAATCTTCTTTAAAGATTGAAACATTGTCTTAACTATTATTTGATGAAAACGGTACTCAACTCGTGACGTCTGATGTGAAAATGCAAACAGGGCGATGAAAGACTTTGCTATCTGTGTAAATGTAGATAGTGTTTAAGAAGATAGACTACATCTTTGTAATGTTTGAAAAGACATATTGTAACAGGGAAAGTCAATAGCTGACGAAATAAGCACATACCTCTATTGGGAAAGATAAAGAGAGAAAGAAAAGAGATAAATAAATAATTTACATGGTGAAACATTCTTGTGATCATTATTTGTCGAAAGCTCGTACTCAAACGCATGACGTCTGATGAGCAATGCAAACAGCTGAGTGAAAGACATCTCTCACAAACATTGAATTGAAAGCTGATGAAATATGGACACTGAATAACATCAGATATAAACACATGTGATGTAGAGCATACGTAGTTTATAGATAATAAATTCCTATATAATGTTAAGCTGTTCAGTTGAATGTTCATTATTTCGAGTAACATCGAACTTGTTATATCAAAGTAGGAGAGCATTTCACCTTCGCTAGTTCTTAAAAATTGTTCTTCACTTCAGATTTTATTGTGTTCCGACTCTCTGAAGGAAAATTTGAATTAAAGGTAAATAATTTTTATTCTTAGAGAAAATAGATTTGAAAAAACTTCAAGTGTATTGTTTTATGACACTTTAGTATGATAATTTCAATTTGAATGTAATTTCTTTTATTTATAGCCTTACGCATTTAAGACTCAGGGTGGAGGAAGGGGCCACGGTGGCTCAGTTGATAGAGCGCTCACCTCTGGTGCTAGGGGTTGTCGGATCGATCCCTGCTCATGCCATGTGGGCTTTGTGGTGGATAAACACCGTGTGCGTGGGTTTTCTCGGGGTACTCCCGTTTCCTCCCACTTTCTTCATTCCACCAATTCATCCCATCATCATCCATACGGCCTGAGCCATAGTTGCGTAAAGGCCTTAAAATAAATTCAAAAAATTGAAAATTCAGGGTGGAGGATAAAGGAGGAGGGGAGGGGAAGGATGTAGGTAGATTTTGGTGAGAGGCTTATATAGAAGAAAACATTTTAGAATTTGTCTTATGTGACTGGGAGGCATGCGGACAGTGATTATGTTAGACATTTGTCTTGGGGGGGATATTCTCTAAAATTTTTCGAATACATTCGAACTTTTTACGATAAAAGCTTGATAGTGATT
>JAGDQP010034133.1:0-20294 GCA_022664845.1 Lepisma saccharinum | reverse complement strand
TATCTTTAGAAAGTGAACATACGGTTTCCATACGCAGTCTTCATACTCTTTCTTTCTCCACCGCCGCGAGTTGTGAGCCAAAATCGTGCTAATGGATTCTTTTATTTCGCCTGTTGATAGTTAATGCAATGCAACCTCGACTTCGCAAGATGAATTCAAGGAAAATGAGAATGTAACAAGAACCCATACTTCTATATTGAACATCCATATTCGAGTGTTTACCTTTGGCGCTAGGGATCGTCGGTTCGATCCCTGCTGTCGTGTGGACTTTGTGGTGGACAAACCACCATATACGTGGATTTTCTTGGGGTACTCCCATTTCCTTCCACTTTCTTCATTCCACCAATTCATCCCATTATCTTCCATCCGACCTGAACCAAAATTGACCTAAAGGCCTTGAAAATTAAATTCAAATTCAATTCTACGTTGAAGATTGTATTGGTATCATCCTACTATTCAATTATTCAGATTATACACTCTGTTGTTTTCTTAGACTCGCTTCCGGACGAGCAGACGTCGAAGTCAAGAAGACTCCAACATCACAATGTCTTATGATGTTTGGAAAAGTCGCCAACAATTTCAGTTTACAGAACTTTGTACCAGCTTGTTAAAATATATAAAAAAAAGTTGTAGCCTGTAGTCTTATCGACATCGAACGGAAACCACTGGAAAGTGTTGGAGATTGTAGGATACGAAGCAGCAATATATTATTTTTTTTGAAAATATAAGGAAAAGAGGTCAAGGAAAGGAACGCGCTCGGAGAAAGAACGAAAAGTAAAGAGGAAAATTCAGACAATTGAAGTGTCCGAATCTTGTCATCGTAAAAACCTTACAACTGTATTCCGTTGAGATTAGATATTTTTATCTTTGTGCGAATAAAATTTAGAAATGAAGGTCTAGTTACTGGAAAAATTCCGAAAGTAAAAAAAACTGCATTATAATAACCCATCATCTCTTTTTCTGTTCCTCTTCATCTTCAATATAACCTACCCCAGTAGCACACAAACGTTGAAAATGCGTGGATTAAACGTTAGTACCGAAACGTTATGTTAACGTTGCAAATGTAACCGAAATGTTCGCCTGTTCAACGCCGTTGAATAATGGTTGAGAAGAAACGATGAAGAAACGGGTTTAGTTGGCCAAAACAGAGCATGAATGCTGCCTATTGGTATACACACATTTAGTTCCATTTTATCCGTTGCTTTTATCCACGATATACGGTGTTAATTTTGCAACAGTAAATAATGCGAGTGGCTGCTGTGGGGTTCGAACACAGGAATGTTCTGCACTTCTCGTTGGTAGCTCGACGGTTGACCACTTATCCAAGAATTCACCTGGAGAGGCCGTTACTCTTTTACTGTATCGTTCAAATTAAATGTTTGTTGAAATATAGTTAAAAATTCAACCGGTTTTCAACATGCACATGAGAACACCAAAATTAGTTTGTGTCATTCAATTAGTTTTTAATTATATTTGTGACATAACATTAGTAAGAAATACATTAAACAAACTCTATTATACCGTAGTTGAAAATAACATATTGAATACACGTTGTATTAACGTCTTATCAACGCAATTCCGTCTTCGTTGAAATATGATTTAAAAATAAACGTGTTTTTTTTTTTCAACCGGTAACGGTTAATCAAGAAAATGAACCTAAAATCAATTTTGAAAACATGTATGTGTGCTACTGGGGATAGCAATAACGTCAATTACATTTGGAGAAGTAAATGACGTAAGGTAAAAGAAGAAAAAAATGTAAAAGTATCCCCTGTGCGGTACACACGCGTCGAAAAGGACCCATGAGAGAAGTGAAGGAAGCGCTCCACATATTTTCGACAAACGGTACGAAGTGAGGCGGGGTAGTCAGTCCCACGCTCGACCGCTTTTACCTCCTAAAATGCCCAGGAATACCAAAGGAAAATTATGAGGCATAAAGTTTATTTGAAATTTTAGGTATTTTTGAAATTGGTTCCTTGTTTCTTGAGTTCAATTGAACGTATTTATGAATGGCTTTAGGTATATTTTTCTCAGGCAGAAACAGAGTAGAGAAGAGAATGTGGGAATATTACGAGGGCTTAGTTTTCAAGGTACCATCCCGACATTAATCTTGCTTGCCTGAGTAAAGAACACTGTAAATACCACAGTAAAGAAGTCTGCGCTAGAGTTGGTCCCAGGATCTTTCGAATGTGATTCTTTCGTAAGATCTTTATGGTAAAAGACTCCAGGAAAAATATGTAAGTGATAGTGAATTTTTTAAGATGAAGTTCGAGTTCAGTTTTCGCATATATAAATATAATACTAGATATGAATATTTTGGGTCACGTATAAAATATGAACTTGAATATTTTTAATTTTTAGTGTCATGTGCATCCCCTTATTTCTGAGTGTCTCATTTCATCTGTTTATTTATGTTTCTCTTTATGTGATCTTCTACATGCCTTAATTTCATTTCGTCGAAGCCACCGACTTCTTCAGAGACGCTACGATTATCAAGCATGGAGTGGGAAATCCCCAAATTTTAAGCAAACGATATGACTAATATTTTTTTAATATATTAGAGTAACTAATTAGTTGATATATTCTCTCCATCATGCTAAGTCATTTGAACCAAATTATGCACGTTATAAGAGGTACTGTTAAAAATTTTCGGTGACATCTCTGGAAAAAGCTAACCAACTATTGAACATGTGTTTTTTCAGTTAGAAATCCAATATCTTACTGGATTCTCCCGTTTCGTCGCATCTTCTTCATTTCACGAATTCTCCCATCATCAGCATCCATTCCGCTTGAGCCAAAAGTTGCCTAAAGGTCTTAAATAAAATTCAAATGCAAGTGAAGTCTAACTTGTTCAATAAACGATATATTGTTTACAACATCCTTGTAGAAATGTCATGCTTGCATTTTAGAGCAACTGCGAGTCCTAGGTTTGCAATTAAACTGTATCGTAATTCCGAAACATCTAAATGATTTGGGATTATGACAAATATACGGAACAGGCCGATTTACAAAATTATTTGTTCTGTTGTGTAATTTCTCGGTTCACTGTAACCAGAAAAGACATTCACATTCTTTCTGCCCAGATTTTTATCGTCCAAGTGCTATTAGGAAATAAAATTTAATAGCCTTTGGTCGTGGTTGAGGTAATAATTCATGCATCTTTATAGATTATTTATTTTTATAATCTCCATCATTCTTCTTATTATTTTTACATAAAAATTCTTTTCTGCGGTCCACTGCTTCAATTATGCCATAACATGTCGTTCAAAACACGATAAAACGTTTTCGTGCAAGGAATTTTCGCGTTCCTTTCATGGAATATAACAACAAACAATGATAGTTTACGTTTAAGTTTTTTTTTTAAGATTTATTTATTTCTACACCTTTTCTAAAGAAGAAGGTGGTAGAAAAAGAAGAAGAAAATTTGTCTCAAGCCCGCGTCGTGTTTGTCGAGAACAAAAGCCCCTCTTGGCTGTGTTTTAGTGGAAAAAGAATTTTCCTTGGTTTTTGAAGCACATTGTAATTTGCGCAGTATACTTTTTTAAAGACTTTTCAAAAAGAAAAGAAAAAAGCATATTATAATAAAAGCATTACAAAGAAGAAGAAGACGAAAGGGGAAAAATCATAAAATGGAACTTAAATTGTCTCTTGACGACGACACAAAATCACCAAACCGTGACGTAGCTTCAATTATCTCGGCCAATCAACAGCAATTACGAACACGGGAACCATAATGAGTCTCAAATGTAGCAAAGAGGTCATTTTCATGCTTCGTCGAGGTCTGGACCACGACAATTTAAGCCTTCTTCATTTTATGGTTGGGCCTCGGCTTCTTCCAGCAGTATTCTGTGACCCTGGCGCGTGTTTAGGATATAGCCTGTGATTGCTATGATTAAGCCTGCAAACCAAGGTTGACGCACGGTAGCTTCACCACAAGTCATCAAAGGAAGAATTCGTTTTTAACGGAGTGTTCTGTTGTTTCGCGTTAAGTGCAGCCTGCAGTCAGTACGTGTCCATATTGCAAATATATTTCCCCAACTTCTTTATCAATTAGCTGAAATTAAATTACAGAGAAAAAAAATCATATTCCAGCTTCATAATTTCAAATTGAATTCGAAATTTGATGCATGTGGTTCAAACGCGTGTCGTTGTCGTCTATATTAGGATTGTCAAAACCCATTTTAGAAAAAAAAGAAGAAGTAAAAAGATGGTTAAATAAAAAACCGAACCAAAATAAACAATATTTTTTTCTTGCAGCACCTGAATTTCGGTTTCTTGTCCCCGTTTGCCCGTTTCTTGTTCAGCATTGTTTCCTGATTTTGGTTCAAATTCAGTTTGCACAGTTTTCAGTCTTTGAACAGTGGAAATAATGCGATAGTGGAATGGACGACGCAAAACTATTAATTACAATCAGTGAGCGTCCTCTTGCCAAGCCCCACTACTGGTTAACAAAGGCGAAGTTGTTGTATCCCCGTGACCAGTGGTATTAGAGGGTTTCGGCTTTTCTGATATTCCATAATTTGACTATAAGAACATTTAAAATTCCTCGAATCTTAATTACCAGAAATCCACGAATTAAGTGTGTTTAATACCTAGATCGAACAGTTCGAGAACAAGAAGTAAAAACCCTGAAGAAATATTTAACCACTTTTCGTTTATGATAGCTGTGCCATATCCAAACTTGATTCTAGCTATAATGTGATATATGAACTAAACAATAACTTTAACTTCTGATGGACATTTCCAGTGTTGATCAATAAAGAGCTGGAAATAAGACAACATGGTGTCAAAATAATTTGTTATACGTAGAGAAATGTATCATCTCAAAGCAATTCGACTTCCAACTTCAGTGATAGTTTGACACCATTCAAATACTCAACGCACTTCTTGATCCAAAATGTATTATTTCCAAATTTTATCATTGTTCATCGAAGGTTTTGGACTTTCAGTATTTGTGACTGAGCCTAAAGATCATTGTGAATATTAAAGAGCTAAGAGCGTCTTCGGGTCACCAATGACAGTAAATATTATCATACTTGGTTATACTATAGAATTTGCACTGTAAAAACTTTCAGCCATTTTCCTGGAAAATGTTACGAAAATCAGAAACTAGCTTCATGGAAATTTCCAGTAACTTTACTGGGGAAAATTAGAAAATTCTCGGATTCCAAATATATATATATATATATATATATATATATATATATATATATTTAAACAAATATTTTTTTTTGTAAGTTTAACTTAACATGTTTAAGATTCGAAAAATAATTTGGGCTGTATAATGGTTTAAATGAAAATTATGTGAATCTAGATAATAGTTGAGAAACTTCTAAATAGTCCTTGTTTTGGAAACTAAAATCTTTCTGATTTTTATTGGAACGTTGCTGAAAATATCCAAGCACCTATTTGCTTGTTTTTTTTTCCTGATTTTTCACAGCATAGTTTCTTGAAAATTTTTAACAACACGATATAAATAATTCTGTTTTGGTTTGCTTGTATCACGTTTTAATCAAATAAACTTTTCTTATAAACGTAGTGTCACTGTCGTGTAGCGTCTCTAGTGAATATTGAGTAGGACAAACTGTAACGCGTATCTAAAAACTGCGTAACTAAAAGAATCAAATCTCCTACTCATAACGCACGATGCAAGCCCATTCAAAATATTCTAAGTGCATAAAGCAATGAAGGAATAATAACGCGAATAAATAATTATAAGTATGTACATAAAGGGTCGCGATCTTACTACGTATCTGTAGGTCCCATCCTAAGAGACAATTTTGTTGCTACCCTTCTATATATCCTAGGTGGCCAAGGAATGCACCCCCGTGCACTCCCATCCTATACAGCGGCCAAGGAATGCTAGTTCAATCTACACAAGATGAATACTCCCAATGGCGCTCTGCATTGAATTGCTCGTTTTATTCTAAATCACCAGAGTGTATCACAACAATGTAAATATAGTAGTTCTTCGTTCAGATCATATCGTTTTATTCTTATACGTTTCTTCACATAAGACTAGGTCAAAAGCACTCACCTTAACATATTCACGATTCGTCATCATGCATATACATCATATGTAATATTACATAGTAATTCACACATCAACGTCATTATTCACTAATGTATATCCAATCGGATGCTTACAACTCTATCATCGCATGTGTACAATTCCTAAGCATCATAGTTCAAATATATAACTTCTCATATCATAAAGTTCATCAATTCCACAACATCTCTTCATGTATTCAACTGAGATAGTTCTCGATAACTTCAATAACATCGATCACCTGATTGTTGGAGTATCGTCAATATCCTAGTATCGTATAATAAAGTTTTGTTGAGCGTTCTATCTATAATAAAGTTTTGTTACGGTTTTCTATTTATAATGAGGTTTTGTTACGCGTTCTATCTCTAATAAGGTTTTGTTACTTGTTCTTTCTATAATGAGGTTTTGTTACTCGTTATACCTATAATGAGGTTTTGTTACGCGTTCTTTCTATAATAAGGTTTTGTTACCAAGTTCAGTATTCATTGGTTTTACTACGCGTTGTATCTAAATTAAGAGCTTGTCCTCAATTCAGCTGTTGAGCTCGGTCTAACATTTCAATCAATGGCTTCTCATTTCGAACTGAACAAACGATCAAAAACCCATCAATTTGTAGTTACTATAACAAAGAGGTTGCTATAACGATTCATAATTACAATATTTCCAGTTTCAACTTCTTATAGACCTGACATTTCATGACTCTTAATTCCAAACAATGAGTGATCCGTTAGTTCTACCAACCCTCTTCAACCTCAGCTTTAGTTCAAAACCGACTTTTCGACTATTGTTTCAGAAACCAAACTATAAACCAACAACTCTAGCAGGTGATTAGAAACTGATTTCACTAATATTTCGTTTTAAAAAGTAAAATTCGAAAGAGGAAAACAAGAAACCATCTTTGACAAAAAAAATCGAACTTTGATGTTTAAAAATGATGAGTACGTTTTTTAAATTTAAAAAAAATCGATTTTTGAACAAGAAAATGTTATTTCATAAAACAAAAACAAAAAAATATCTTTTAAAGATTTTTTACGGGTGAACGTGGAGCAGAACTAAACAAGAGTCCTTATGAAACAAAAATATTTTCTTTTCTTCCATTACAAACAACAAAATGGTGTTCTAGTGGTTTGACCATTGTCATCAGTGCTACGCTAAAGGCCAGTTGCTAAATAAATGTTCTGTATATTTGGAATTGATTGAAAACATAAATTCTTTCATTATATCCTGGCAAAAATTTACATATACACACATATATACTGACGTTTATGTTACAGAATTATTACTTTTACTCATACTATAGTGTTATTATGGAAGGAATGCAAGATTGCAATTGGTATACAGTATGTAAATCTAGAAAGAAGTCCAGGAAATCTCCTGATAACTGTTAAAAAATAGGGGACAAGACAGTTAGAACAAATTGAATGTGATTTTGATGGTAAAATTTCAAGTAGGAATCGTAATGTCCATAGTCACGGTATGTAAACAACGTACAAACTCGATACATTACTGTGAAAAGCTTTTGATAATATTGTATCTTGACTGTTAGAAACAGAGTGAGCGATACCCGGAAGCTAGTGTTTAAAGTGTAGGGCAGGGTTTTTGAAACTTTTAGCCTGGCGTACCACCAAACAGAAATTCATACTTTAGCCGTACCACCAAATAATATTACGGAATTTTCATTGCTAATATTTAAAAATACATGTTTATATTGCCAGTAATTACTATACCGATGAAACAAAGCATTTAGTAGTGTGCTTGTCTTGTAATCAGGAGGTTCCAGGATAGATAATCGGTACCGACTATCCTGAATGAGGTTTACTCTGATTTCCCTCGGTCACACCAGGCAAATGCTAAGGTGAGTAGTACAATGAAACAGGAATATAAGAAAACAAAAGTTTTTGAAAAAAAATGTGAGCAAAACAAATTAATTTGAAGTTAATTGCTAAGTTCTGCTCTCACAGAAACTTAATGTCAAGTATTTATTACAGTCGTCACTCTCAGAAAAATAAATAATTATACTTACTGCGGAAAGTTTAATGTTTCTTATAAACTTCATGGCGTACCACCTAACAACATTCCACGTGCCACCGTTTTGAAACCCCCTGGTGTAGGAGGTTTGAAAGGCATTTCTTACCATGGAAAGACAAAATTCCTTTCTTATTTCTTTCCTTTTTTTATGGTCCATTTTTTTTGTAAAGAAAATCCATAGCTCTAAGTATAACGTTGATTATAAGCTGATCATATTCTAATCATAGATATATGTTCATAGTTGTATTCAATTTACCCTTTTTTGATTTGATAGTGCATCGCAGTATTTCACTCGATTCTTAGATGCTTCGTCAGGTGATTCGTGTACTTTGTATCTGTGATTATTGTTAAGCAAAATGTTACAACAGCACATCAATGCTGTCAACTGACGAAGCTCGCAAGGATCGAGTAAAATATCGGGATGCATCATCAAATGAAAAAAAATAAATAATGTCTTATTTACATTACTAATATCTTACCATGGTTAACATTAACCAAGATCATATTTTACTGATGTAAACGGTAGTTACCATTAACGCGTGTTTCAAATTTAACCAGCGTCGTCAACTTACAACGGTTATGTTCTTGTAGCTATCGAAACGCAAGATGGCCGTTAAGCGCAGCTCACTTGGTGAGTTTATTTCTTTCTTTATCAAAATATATAGCATCCTAGTGGTGCTTATCACTTTTAAAGTATAAAAGAATGATGGCAGAACTAATCTACAAAATGTTACACTACAATCAATTCATTTGTGTTCAGTATTTTACAATTTATATCTCTACCGTGTAACCTTAGAGTATGGAAAAAATAGATTCCTGTTTCTTTACTGACAGTGGCAGTACAAGCACGATAAGCAAGTTATGTTCCATAGTCTAAACGTAAGTTATTTCAACCATGATTTTTACCATCGTAACAATCTCAGTAATCAAAACAAGGTATAAGATGAATGAAATTACGAACTCATCTGAAACAAAGTACTAGATCTATACAAACTGACTCATCGTATAGTTTGGGATTCAAACATCAAATAGTACAACTGGTTACTGGACTATTTTAAATTGACGATGCTATAGTCTCTGATGCCACCTGGTGCCAGAGTAACCGACTTTAGGAAATAAATAATGTTAGTATGTAATGGTGTAATGCTAGTATTCAATTTACTAATCACGAGAAGCACGGTGTATGTATGAGCTGAATATCTGATATTGCATGTTATTTATTCACAAGACATTGCACACGGTTTACTAATATTACTTAATTTCTTGTTCGTCGTAATTGACATCAGGTGGTATCAGAGAACACACCTTCGTCCGTTTAACTACTGCGGTAACCAGGTGTACCATTCAATGTTTGAATCTCAAACTGCTCGATGAGTCAGCTTGTATAGATCTAGTACTTTAACCTAATATTAAGAAAAACCGTCATTTATAATCAACTATATTCTTTCAGCTATTCAGGGATTTCGGCAGGTTGAGAAGGCAGGGGTGCAAAATCAAAATTGGGACGGTGTAAGTGGAGTTTTGCACGGTTTCTGTCGATGTAAAAATTTTAAAGCTGGGGAGAGGTGTTTTCGAGGATTTGGGAGGGTGACACCCCTCACAGGGGAGGGCGGTTCTGGCGGAATCAATGGCTACGGATCTTCTTTAATAACAAAAATATCCTCTGACTAAAGTTAAGGGAAGGATAATAATTTCGTGTTTGTATTACATTAATTGTACATATTAATCACATCTGCTGGAAATAATTTAGAAATACGTTGCAAGTTACAAAATAGTCTTTTTTCTTAGAAAAAGAAGTCAACTTTCGATATCTGAAACTTGTATTTTGTCACAAAACTCCCACTCCAAGTGCTTCTATTAGTAACACCATAACTTAAATGCCGCCATCCACGTAAAAGAAAAAAATATACCTACCTTTCTAATCATATTTGATTGTAACATAATGTTGACTTAACGTATTGATATATGCATTGCTATAAAACTGTTTTATTATCGCAAGCATGACATTCTTTCTTCTCTTTTTAAATAAAGATAAAAAAAAACGTCATTCAACGAATTTGATATGTTGAGCCTAGAAACTATTCTAATCTTTAATAGCACACTTGGATGTTTATAATAGGCCTACCAAAAACCAACTTATCGTTGACTCAAGGGGAAAAGAATTATGGCCCATAAACTTTGTTCTTATCTTTCATTTTTTTGGTCTCAATATCCTTCTGTGAACGTTTGCTTCCTTTTTTCTTTATAAAACAGGTGGTAACGTAAACCTTTTCAAAATACAAGTGGCTGGAATGTTGCACCAGCTAATGTTTAACTGTGTTCAAGATTGCCAGCACATGTAGAAAAAAATATTCCTGTTAAAAGCTCAGACCAACTCTATTATTATTATGCTGTATAGATATGAGTAAACACAATACTGTGGTTTTCTTTTAAATCTGAGTTTTCGATATTTAGTGTAAGTTTATTTCTCCTTTTTCATTCAAAAATAAAGTAGCAGTAAAGAAATTGAGACAACAAACAAAAGGAAATTTGAATTTAAAAAAAAAATGTAATTAAAAACTTTTTAAAGACATACTTTTCTTAAACAATTCGTAATAAAAAGTGAAAAATAATTTTGTTTATGCATGACTAAAAAGAAAACCACGTGGATCTCTCACATGTGCTTCATGCTTTTCTGTTTAGTAATGCATAAACAAAATAATGTTTTACTTTCTAGTAATAATTGTTTAAGAAATGTATGTATTTAAAAAGTTTTTAACTTTTTTTTTAGTTATTTCGGTGTTCGGATATTTTTTCTCAAGCTAATATTTTGTGACTCAAATCCTAAATTGTTCTGCAACCAGCTAAACTCAAAATCGTTGCAGGCTAGTATTTATTTTAGGATAAAGAAGTTCATATTAATAAAAATTAAAATATATGAAATATTTTATGGAAATATGTGTATGAAAATAACAATGGAATATTCTATTGTCACCCAATTTACGTTGCTGTGCAAAATTTCATCGGAAAATGAGTTAAATTAACGTTTCAAGATTTCGGGACACCACGAAACATTGTCAACTAAAGAAAATTCTGTAAAAATGAGTTTGAGCAAACTCTGTGATTTGACTTTAAAAAAAGAAGAGGAAGAATCGGGTTTTGTACAAAAGTTAGAACTGTAATTTTTAAAATAACAGCCGAAAACCAAGTTTAGAACAAAATGAACAGAGCACGGCCCCAGTAACACATCAGTATCGGACAATTTGCGATTTGGGACGATGGTGTTATCCAATATAGGTCAACATTTAATGGCAAACACTCTCACCGATATTGATGCCGAGCGGTAACGATGATCACTAAGGCGAGTTGACTACTTTGATAAACTGAATTATTTATATTTTAACAGTTGTTTTAGAAAAAAAAAAGTGATCTTGTTTATATCCTCTATTTATTCCATTACGCATCTTATTTTCTTGTTTTCACTCACAGTTGATAAATTTTCTTACTTGTCTGCGACCGGATTCGAACCTGCAATCTTGTAATTTGTTCTCCGTAGTCTTATCCACCTCGGCCACTTAACTGGAAATCGAACGTAGATCTACAGATTGAAAATCCAGCACGTTAACCACTATACTACATCGGATTTTCCACGGATCCACCTATGAAAAATAATAGGCCAATTATGTATTTCATTAAGTCAGATATGGAATGTGGTGGCATTGAAGATTTTTTCATTACTCAATGACTGTAAGCAGGAAGCATGTCGAAGTTTTATACATGTTAGTTTTGTATAACACGTGGTCATTTCTCCATTACATACACATTCTAGATGAAGTACTACACGTTTTTCATGTGTTATGCATAGCTTTCAATGTCGAAATATCGTACCACGCCAGTGTAAATCTCTGTTTAGTCAGAATGACCAAGTATGATCGATATCCGCGCTATTGGTCTTGTTTATGTCTGATATCAACCTGTTATCCTTGTGCTGTTTGGGGAGGTTTAGATAAAACCCAAATTGACATCGGTTTTATCAAGAATTATTTTATTTTATTATTATTATTAACATTATGATTTTGAAATCTGAATTTTTAGATGTGCTTAAAAGTGCTATTTCATCGTACTTAATTTAATTTGTATTTATGGGCTGAGCAGACATCTAACAAGGAAGGGTCACGGTGGTTGTCGCGCAAATCCATTGCAGACATAGCCATCTGATAGAGCATGATGAGGTATGGAGATCACCTAATTTTAATATGCTATGGACCACACGGAGAGGAGCTAGATCTGGCTGACAATAATGACAAAAAGTAGTAACGAAATGCAGAAACAATGTTGCCAACTCACAATAAAACGTATTTTCTTGAAATGGCACTATATATTATTTAATACAAAATTTAGAACATACACCATATAAATAAAATTGTTTCTGCATTTCGTTACTACTTTTTGTCATTATTAAGTTCCTAAAGTTTCATTCCGATTGCTCTAACCATTTTGAACATATTCAATTTGAAGTTGCATACTGCCCATTATATGATATTTTTGACATTTCAAGTTCCAGGACCCCTGGCTCCTCTCCCTATGGTCCATAGCACCTTAAAATTTGGTGATCTCCATATCTCATCATGCTCTATCAGACGCGCTATGTCTGCAATGGATTTGCGCGACAACCACCATAGCCCTTCCTTGTAAGGTGAAGCTAAGGTTAGCTTCTTAATGTCCATTGTGGAATTTTCAAAACAGTTCTGGATTTAAAGTGATACCAAATGTTTTTACAGTTTATTTGGTCAGTTGTGATATCTTAAGAACTCACGACCACGGTTATTCCAGTGCTAACCTGCATGTAATTGACTGTATTTGTAGGTTTTGAATTTGAATTTAATTTTTATGGCCTTTAGGCAATTTTCGGTCCTGGTGGGATGAATTGGTGGAATGAGAAAAGTGGGAAGAAAAGGGAGAACCCCGAGAAAGCCCACGCACAGGGCGTTTGTCCACTACATGGCATGAGCAGGGAACGAACCGACAACCCCTAGCTCCAGAAGTGAGTGCTGCATTTTGTAGGCGTTAAAAGTATTCTTTGTGGAGGAGGATATTAAAGTGCATTTTCATACGCTTATGTAGATGTAAAACTGACATTTGTTAATGTTCCTTGAAGAGTGCTCTAACCTTATCATGAATACAGGTTAATTATATCTGTATCCCTGAATGAAACTCGAGTTTGAGCTTTTACGTTGTATATGAATTAATTTATGGCTTTTAGATATCTATGGTTTAGGCTGTGATACGATAGGGGAAAGGATGCGGAAAGGAGCTGACCAGAGCCTAATTTTAAGATACCATCACGTCATTTACCTGTTGTGAATGATTAAAACCCTCAGTGAAGATGGTAGGTAGGCCGCTGGTTTCGAATCCAGGACTCCAAGAATGTTAATGCAACTCTCTACCAGCTGCTCGCTTCTTACATCTGAAATACAAGATACAAACTAATTTAGTTATTTCGGAAACAGTTCCTAGTGGGAGAAGTTTAACGAACATTACCTTTACTTTGGGATAGTATTTCATGATGAGACCTCATAATAGTCCTTTTATCTTAAATACTTTGATATAATATTCCTACTGGTTTCTTTCCCTTTAGAATTGCTAATGCCGCCATCATTTTTTTTGCACACACTAAGATATACAAAAAAAAAAGAAAAAAAAAACAGCAAGAGAAGATTACTATCATAAGGATGATTTTTACTTTAGTGAAAACCAGTCACCGTGGGAATGAACTAACCACGGTTCTGATAAGAGACCACAGAATATCAGATTGTGCAAGATGAGATGTTCTGATGGCGAGACCTTCTGGCGCTCGGATACTCCACAAAGATGCCCCTGTATCCTTACCCCTATTTTTAACCTCACTCACTCTTCTGCTCACTCACATTTGCGTGTATACATACTACAGATTCACAGTCAACATAATCATTCTACAAAGGTTTAGTATCTTTCCCAGGGGACTAAAATAAATAGATAAAATAAAACTTGCGTATATTTCCTCCACTTGCTTATGCAAATGATTAACGCTGTAGCGTTGGATAAGAGCCCTCTTGGGTTTAATTCCGGGTAGAGATTCCCAATTTCGGTACTGATCCAGATTTGTGATGCTAGCTCGGGCGCTATAGCAGTGATGAATTAAAAGTCCGGAAAAATAATATTTCGGCAAAATTTACAGGGAATGTTATCGAGAAGATTCACCACAAGGGAAAGATGGAAGCTTTCGATATTCCTTAAGAGACCTCCGTACCTACGCTGCGTGTATGTGTGTGTTTCCATATTTTTAAAGATAGTGGACAAATGACAAGCAACAATGAAATTATGGAAAGAGGCCCCAATAATACATGCGAATGTGTATCAAATGAACTATCTGACATTGTTTATATTAGCTGAGAAATTAGAATACCCATAATGGATGACGTCATACGCTTACACAATTCTGTTACCGCCCATTAAATTAATTTTATCTTATCTTATCTTACACAATTACGATTATTCTAATTTCCCAGCCTCTCAATCTCTCTTAACTAGGAAACATTTTTTTTTAGGGAGAAATATAATCAAATGTCAATGAAGAAACCTCATCTGAAGTGTTTTTCACCATTTGCACCCTTGTACAAAATTTGCATGATTTAGTTGATAAGGAAAACAAGCTTTGAAGAGCAATTATATGCTGCTATTGTTCAATGATTACAGCACATAATTGCTCTTCAATACTACTCAATAATGTTTTTTAAACTAATTTATGCAAATCGTGTACACGGGTACAAATGGTGAAAAATATTCATGCTTTTGCGTTAATAAATTGTGATTTGTGGGGAAAGTTTTACTTCTTTATTGTATGCAGTTGTTTCTAAAAAAAAAAAAAAAGCTTTTTACTTTTCTAAACTTAAACAAATCGTTAAAAAAAATACAAGAAAAGTATAAATACGAGGGCCACTCCATAAGTTTTGCAATACGGGAGAACTATACGTCTTTTGAACAAAACAATTTTACATATGTTCAAAGTAATTCCCTGCACCACTTCTGTAATCTCTCCTGCCACAAGTCGAAAGGTCGGCGTCACTCTTGTCTTGGAATGCTGTTGAAAAAGTTCATGATTGATGCTTAAATTTCGTCTTCTGAGTGAAAACGGGGGTCCCGCAAATGCTTTTTAAGGTTAAAGAACAGCCAGAAGTCACACATAGTCAAATCAGGGGAATAGGGGGATGCTGAAGTATTTTGACACGATTAGCCTGGAGATAATCCATTGTTTGCTTTGCAGTGTGAGAGGAAGCGTTATCGTGGTGGAAGAGTAAACATCGGATTTTGAGGGATGCAGGAAATTGGGGTAAACACACTGTTGTGTACCAGTTTGCTGTAACAGTCTTTTGTTCTTGTAACCTAATACCTGCGACTAAACCAGTGCTACGGAAGAACACAGTGTACATAACTTTCTTCATTGCTCGTTGTTTTTTCACAGTTGTTGGTGTCGGCTCATCTTCATGGATCCACACACGGCTTTTGATCCTGGCGAGTGGAGCAGTCATAAAATGGTATGTAGGTTTCATCACCTGTAATAATTTTAGAAATGATCTGGTGTCCACCTCGGTTTAACATATCTAATGTTTCACGAGCAATTCTCATCCTCTCTACTTTTTGGAAGTCTGACAACTGATGGGGTACTCACCGAGAAACTACCTTTTTCAGCTGCAGATGTTTGTGTAAAATTGTGTGAACTGACGAGGATCCAATACCTAGAGCTTCCTTTATCATTGCATAGGTACATCTTGGATCCTTGGAGACCATGTCTTGCACAGCAGCCACTAAATCCGGTGTTGTTGAACACTGAGGTCTTCCTTCACGGGCTTCCAACGACGTCCAACTCCTTTGAAAGTCCTTGTACCATCTAAATACTATCGTATATGCTGGAGCGGTATCACCAAACGCTGACCTTACCTCTCATGAGTTATGACAGTCCTTCTCTCTCAGGCCAACGCGAAAATCATAGTAAATCATGGCTCAAAATGCTTCGCGTGACAGTTCCAATAGAACAACCAGAATGTCCACACTTTCGTCACAAATGTCACACACACACACACAAATCAGACAGCGAGCGATGAAGTTCCTCATGTCTTCAATCTTCTAGATGTCTCACCTGTAACGAGAAAAAAAGGCATCGCTTTATCTGTAATAGTTTCTGCGTATTGCAAAATATATGGAGTGGCCCTCGTAAATTTGAACAAAATATTTTCCCGGTTTTGGGGAGGGAATTTACAGGCTGGGGAAAAACATATTTTCCCAATTTCTATTTTCACTCTTACAGAGAAAATTCCCACTATCCATCAGTAAATACTCCGGACACTTAAATTAAATTAACACACTTCGGTCTCGTAAACTTGATAAGGCGGAAATGGGGACTCGTTGCATTATCCACGTACCTCTTTGAACGTCACATGGTGGACAAAAACCTTCTTATATAGGCTATCAAACGAAGTAACTCATTTTAGTTTATACCACAAAATGTTTTAAGTTTTAAAACAATTATGTAACATATGTTTCCTAAGGCTTTTAGATTCCTGTCCTTTGAATTAAATAATTCGGAAGTAGTTTTCATTATAGTTGTAACGTCACTCTAGATAACTCCTTTCGGAATATGAAAACCGTGTTGTTTCATCTTAGGCAACGTTCAAGTATTATGTACGCTCATATTTAAGCTATTTTAGACCCATTCTTCTTGCAAGCAAAAATAAATAGATACCAGACACAGTTTCCTTGTGCTTCCAAGGCTTGTCAAATTTCTTAACGATATTTCGTGGCCCAAAACACTGTTTAATCTCCTTGCGAATCTTATTTAAGCATTGCTCTGATCTCCTCACCTATCGTCAGATAAAATAAGCAAAGCTTGAACCTTCTTCTCCTTGTATGCTTACGTATTACTTGAACGAGCCAATAAAGCTGACTAAAGAGTATCAGAATTATGGACCCAGCCCCGTAGTGGTCGAGTGGCCTGAAGTCTGTTGAATACCAGGTCGTTCCATGGGTTTTGTGGTGGACAAATAATCTTAGCACGTGCGTGGGAATTTTCGGAGTTCTCCTATTTCCTACCATTTACTTAATTCCACCAATTCTTTCATTATCATTAGTTCGGCCAGAGCCAAAGTTGCCTAAAGTCCTTAAATAAAACTTCTAAAATATTCAAAATAGATCATCGACATCGTTGATGAATCGAAAAGCGATTTTTATATCGGATATCTAAATATGGAACATCACGTATTGTTCTGTGGAGAAAATATAGTTCATCGTTCATATAGTAAATTCTTTGGAAATCGAATTGCGGATATAGCAAAGTATTTCAAATCAAATATAATCACGTAAAGATCGCTTTGCTATTGGATATATCGAATTTCGATTTCTTCGTATGGAATTTTTTGTTGTAAAATTGTCTATTAATTGATGAAAGAATCGAAAATTAGCACAGACCTTCATTGAATCAGGATAAGGTAGTGTAAATTCGATTTCCTCGTCTTGTTTATTTTTATTTATAGGACAGCGTATATCCAGTATGAATTTTATCATTGCATATAGGGTTTCACAACTTCTGTTATGCGCTGAACATTGCAGAATACCGAGGATTATTGCCGATAAACCAACGTAAAGAGATACATCAACAAAATTCAATGATTCACATTAATTATGTTACTTTGTATTAGATGGGATGGACAGACAGGTCTAAATGTCCATAATACATCTGAGGAGAAACGTCCTCCGACAAGCATTCCTCCCTGGACAGGGTGGGAAGTATAAGTCAAGCCTTAATTTATATATCATCCCAGCATTTGCCTAGAGGAACTGAAGATAACTCTGGAAAACTTAGTGGGAATAACATACGTGCCTCGTCCCGAATGCAGATACGAAATCCCAGACCGTAGTAACCACTAAACCACGGGGACAGGGTAAATAATAATAATAATAAAGTTACAGATGTTCTCTATTTTCCCAGATCTTGCGAAGCTTGTTAACTTTCCATTAATATAAATGCTTTTTAGTACCCTGATTCACAGAAAATGATCGATGGAAAAAAAAACTTTGGACAATGAATGTGGCAACACTGATCGGTGTAGAATACTTCTTAGTTGGTAACACTGTTGTGCATTTTCAAATTTGCATAAAAAATTCGTATCGGCTATGTATGTTTGAACCTGGGTGTTCATTTGAAAAATTTGATTACGTATATGACACCAAGAACAGAGAGAGATTATCTAAATGTGTTACAACATGCACATGAACCACGTGGTTAAAATGACCTTAAGAATAACAAAGTCAACGCGAAAGAAATATGATATAAATTAAACCAATTATTGTGCTGTTGGAGTGAATATTCTGCATGGTTGTAAGACGATGTTACGAAGAAAAAAGAGAATAAAAAAAGGAGGACACGTAGTGCACAGTACGTAGTGTTAAGATACAAGTTCAATGAACGGTCACTTACCACAACTAGAACGAAGTACGCAACATGAATCTGGCAGAGAAAGGATCCAGAGAGCATAAGAGAAAGAGGGAAATGCACTTTTGATGCAATGCAGTTGCATCCAAGGTCTCATACTACCACGCATCACAGAGAGTGATGATTCATACATCAGAAGAAAACATACAGGTTTCAAAGCAGAAAAAAGAAAGCAAGAAAAAAAAAAGAAACCTTCGCATTAAATGTTGTTGAACTCAGAACAGAAAAAGAAATAGAAAAATACGTAAGAAAATAAGCAGAAAACAATACTAGCACCAGTTTACAAGTAAAAACAAACGTAGGACTGAACAAAAGAGAAAAAAAGAAGTCGAAACAAACAAACTTTTTTTTTAAATATAAATAAAACGAAATGTAAATATGAGATGGTTAACGTTAGGAAAGGCAACTTAGAAACTACATGCCAATGACGACATAGAATATATTTTTTAGCACCAAAGAAGACTTAAAAAGAACAAGAAACCAGAGTAAATCTAACCACTACTACAAACAAACCCAGAAAAAAATAATAAAGACCAAAAAAAAAAGAGCATCGAGAAATCACTACAATGACTAAGCAAACGTTGTCCAAGCAACGAGGCTGCAATTAAAAAGACTTGAACAGTACGAAGAAGTGAAAAGACAAAAAATAAAAATAAAACTAGAGACGAAATCACGAGAATGGGGTGAGGAACTAAAAGAAGGAAGATAAACTAAACACACACACACAAGACACAGAAAAATAAGATAAAAAAGAAAGAATTTACAGAAACAAGGACTTCTCTGTTCCTTTTTCCCCCTTTGGTTCATTAATATGCACAACACATCTACAGAAGTTGGAAGATGGACGAGACATTTAATATGCAAAGCAAAAGTGATGTCTCCTCTTTTTTTTGTGAAGATAGTAACAGTTGGTTGGGCTATTTACACCCAAGGCCATATGATAAAATTCAAATTATGAAAAAAAGTGTATAATAATTGTCATCAATAAACTCATTAAATTGGAATAAAGAAATTAATATATTTTTTTTTCTTATTTGCTTGATGAAAGGCGTGTCGTCGGTTCCGTTCGTAGAGAATGATGTAATAGAAAAACTCTGAACGTCTCTTTCATTTTGATTTAATTTGAATTTTTATGCTATGCTCTTCTCTGTGGCTTAATTGTTGAGTGACGACATTACTGAACGAGCAAGATAGCCATGAAATATGTCATACTAAAGAAAGTGTCCTTATGGAAGGTACCGCCCAGATTATCATCTCATTTAACCGAGAGAAATATGACGGAAATACGAGAAATTGCAGCAAACCTTATGGCTCCGGCTACCTCCGCGGTGACATATGAAAAGCAAAAACAAAAAACAATTCCATCAAGTAGGGTGTCGCCTCGGTGACAACTACTTCTTTTGGGAGTTGCAGCAAATGAGAAAAATAACCTACTATATACATAATTTTATATACAAGAATAAACTATATATACATACATACATACAAGATCTGCTCAGGTTACATTTTCACTACACTAAAGAAATACATACACATACACCGAATAAAGCTTCCAAACACACTACACTCTATACGACGAAATAGCCTGCTCGGGGCTCGAACCGAAATACTCCGGGACGGCGCAACTAAAAAAAAACGCGGAGTTCGAACATTCACGTACTTCTTGATCTGAAGCTAAAGTGCCACTCGCCACTGTCCATCGACTACTCTCCA
>JAGDQP010034132.1:0-12347 GCA_022664845.1 Lepisma saccharinum | reverse complement strand
GTAGGTGGTCTACTGCTCCCACGCTGACCAGACGTGTTGGGAGAGGAGAGCCGAAACTCTCAACTGTGATCGCTACCTCTTTATTCAGGTATCTCCCCAATGGGCCTCACGACGCTGGGTGGACGCCGCACAGGCAACATCATATATTTAAAGAGCGTATATGTTAAAGCGGCCATACAAGTGCAATTTTCACCTTCTTTCTGTAGTTGATTCTAATTTCATGGCAATGGATCTCCATGGCACTCCTTTTTGGCCAATCCCTTGAACTAATCGTTTTCGTAAAAGCATTTGATTGATCTTTGTCCACCAGTACATATTTCTTTGTATGTGAGACTTCTTATATAATAACTATTTCCAATAATAACAATTTATCATTTATATATTATTATTATTGGCAACATATCCGCTCCGTATCAACACTTTCCCTCTATTGTGACCAAGCCTTTGGCGAAATGTTGCTACGTTTCTTTGTGTTGTGAAGTGCCCGTTCACCTGTCTAAATCTCCTAGTATATAAATAACATTTTCGACCGTATTTTATCATAACTGATCCATCAAAGACTTTACACCTGTTCAAGGTTGAGGATAGCTCGAAATGGCCATGAATAATATGACTTTCTGTGAGAGTAGACATAACACATACGTAATCACCGCTATCCAAACCCAGTAGCACACAAACGTGTTTTGAACGTTGGTTTTTAGTTCATTTCGTTATTGGTTGAAAAAAAAAGTACCTTTAATTTTAAACCATATTTTAACAAAGACTTGATATTGTTGGAAAGATGCTAGTTCAACGTTTATTCAACTGTTATTTTCCACTATGGTATAGATTTCGTTCCATGGGATTCTTCCTAATTTAATGTAATTACGTTTGTAATTAAAAGATAATTGAATGCCATTAACTATTATTTTGTGTCCTCTTTTGCATGCTGAAAACACGTTGAATTTCAATCTATATTCTAACGAAAATTTTATTTCTTTGATAGGACATTAATGGGACGTGTTTTAACCAATATGTGTGCTGTAGATTACGCTTCATGTGCGTCCTTCCAAGTTAATTGCATAAATATTGTGCTTAAAAGAGAATAGAATAAAATTAACTACGTTTCTTATGTTCTCATTTGCATGTTGAAAACAGATTGAATTTTAAACTTTATTTCGACGAAGTTTTTTCATCTTTCTATTTCAACTATGACATAGATTTCGCTTTATATGTGTTTTTCTAAGACGACATATTACACACTTATTGGGAAATACAAATTTAATAGTGCAGCGATGGTCAAAGTGTTGAAGAAGGAGAAATACACCGAACAAAGAAAGAAGGAAAGTATTCTTTATTCTTACATGATGGTAAAACGACGGATCTGGATTTGTGGCGACTGCGTTCAAGACCTGCCTTTTACTCGTCTTCGTAACATAAAAGAATACTAAAAGAGTAGACTCTCAAGGCGACTTCGTGGATGAGTGGCCAGCGTGTTGAGCGACGGAAAGTTCCAGCTACGAATCCCACAGCAGACGGTTGGGTAATTTACTGTTGGAAAATTAATATATCATGATGAAAGCAACTGTCAGTTTGGCCAACTGAACCAGTTTCTTCATCGTCCTCTTCTCGATTTCAACCTGTTTCTTCTCAACCATTATTCGACGTCGAATAAACCGTTGAACAGGCGGACATTTGGGTACACTTACAACGTTACAATGACGTTTCGGTACTAGCGTTTAATCCACGTATTTTCAACGTACGTGTGCTACTGGGAAACCTGGGAATCACATTCGCCACCTAAAGGGAGGATTCAAAATCACATGCTCTTAAGCAAATCTCATTAATTTTAACGTGGACGAAAATAGGTAAGCGGTATGTGTCTACATTATTATTTAGTCTGTGGTGTTACACTCTTGAGAACGTCACATCATTATATTGAAAAGATAGGTAGCTTAATGCATAACTTATTTAATTCAGAATACTTTTAAATTGATACTCTGTTGACAAACCCTCAGTTACCATATACGGCAGTTTGTACATTTTAAGTAAACACATGGTGTATGACACAAAATGTCTTCTAAAATACGTTCGCTTAATAAGGCATTGATGAATAACAAATTACATGGTTAGGTATGGTTAACAAATTACTAAATAACAGTAATATTAGCTGTAGTCGGGAGGACTGGTAACCATACGGCCCAGTCACTGGTAACCGAAGGACACTTGTGGCTGTGGGCGTTGTGACGCGTGGATCCCAAAAGGAACTCCATGCCTTTGATGGTAATGGGTTCCAAAAAAGAGCTTGCAAGTGCCCTTAGGACATTGATCAGGTCTCAAAATACAAAGCCTTAAGTAAACATAGTGCCTTAAAAATATATTAAAACAATGTGCACTTAGTATTAAACCTTACATCGTCACTTCTTGCGATTTGTGAGGGCCCTACAGTAGGCCTGTCGGCCTCGGGGTGGCCGAGAGGATAGAGCGAACGCTTTCTGTGCGCGTGGTCACGGGTTCAAATCCCGTCGGGGTCCAGTGAACGGAGTGGTTCGGAGCCTGCTTGACCAGAAAAAACTGTAGGTCCCGTTCTTAGAAGCTCACCAGCTCGTTTAGGATGTTTATAAGAATTCACCATTATAACTTCAGCACTGCCCTTATAATGAGATATCACTCAACAACCTTTGTGATTTGAAATTTTGAAGTTACCCCCACCTACCACCCTTGGGAATAAAGTTTTAGAATTTAAAATGATAGCCCCTCGAAATAACGCTCGACGTGTTTTTGCATTGTCGTATATTTTTGTACCTTTCGGACGATAGAAGGGGTGGTAAAGGACTTTATGGATATGACTTTGAACCCACGCCATTTTGGATAGGGACAACATAGCGACTTGAAAGTTTCACCAAAATATTTATTTTGTCAAGACCTTTCAAACGAGATATCACTCGACCCCTTTCCGATTTGAAATTTTGAAGTTGCCTCCCGCCTAGCCCCCTTGGGGGGGGGGGGTCAAATTTTATAGCTTAAAATGATAGCCCCTCAAACTAATGCTGGACGTGTTTTTGCATTTTATCATATTTGTAGCCGTTGGGGCGATACAAGAGTTGGCAACTTTTAATTGCACCACCCTCTATATATGTGACATGGTACCAATCTCAATAGGTAGATTTTTCTTCGAAATCTACCTAAAAAACACAAACACATTTAATAGTATGTTAATAAATTATAGGATGAAAACGAATTTTGTGCTAAACTAATATAAGCTGCACATCCCTCCAGCAGACTACCAGAGACTTGTCGCAACCCTGTCACGTCGAGTTGTTGCACATCGCCGTGCTCGAGGGAACCCACACGTTGTTAGGTAGGTATCCCATGACGTTTGGCACTTCAGTGTATGAATTATTCTTGGTGCTCTGTAAGTGCAATAAAATATCTACCAGTTAGATAACCGGTGGATGCTCTATGGAATATATGTGTACAAGTGTACAAAATCCTTTCAGTTTTCATCTTGTATTTATTGGCTTGCAAAGTTGAAGCAAAAATAAGTATATTTTGAAGTTTGTTCAAGGGTATTCTCGACATGTAAGACGAACCCTCTATTTCCAAATTCAACTGAACTTTATAGCAGGTCGTTTTTACATTTTCTGCGGGGGAAATCATCTTGTCTCTTGGTAACTTCACGTAGTTTACAATAAGATTTCCCGCGGATGCTTATGTAAGAAGCAGCACGAGACGATTCAAACACAAAGTTTGAATGTCAAATATGTACCAGTAACGACCCGAGACATAAAAGTCAAGTGAGACACCGAAAGAAGTCATATTTCAAAAGGCATAACTGTTTTGAATATTAATGCTCTAATTATTTAGCTGTTTCATTTACATTAGTAAGCCGTGCTGGCAACCAGAGAGTAAGCCTGTCTCAATTTGTGGGGGAATAGCGATTATGATTTCTATACTTGATACCATCCAGGAATTCAGCTGGCGAGATTTACGAGACACCGGAAAAAGTTTCTAGAAAGTTTTCCCGTTGGAGGATTTGAGTATGGCTTACTTGAATAACGTTTGGTGGTAACACTAGTGTATATTTTGAGTAACATTTTTTTTTTTTTTACCTTTGATTCACCACTAATAATATAACATCGTAAAATGGAATTGGCAGGGTTATAATGGAGGAGCCACGGTTCACAAGGGCGCCACCCCAGCACTTTCTTCACACATCAGGGAGCGCTCTTTATCTTTGTGTTTTTTTATTATTTTTAAAGCCTTTTTTTTTTTGTTTACAAATTATCTATTAGGTAATTTTCTATTCTATGACACGTAGTCTGGTAACTTTACACTATAGAAGAACTTATTCTCCCACTGGATAGTTACAAGCTACAACAATTTAAAGAGTTCAGTTCTCCATGTTTGCAACTGAAAAATGAAAAAAAAAAAAAGAACATGACAATTCTCCAATTTCTACTGGTTTTTCAATGGTACATCCAGCACGTGATCTCAGATTTCTACATGCACAAACATCTACTACCCACATAGCAAAATGACGTCCCAGGGATATCTGACGGATCTCCTGGCAGGATATCGGGACGTCCTGTTTAAGTCCCGTTTACATCCATGGGACGTATAGTTATAATTAATCCTTCGTATAACTATATGAAGTCATATCCTTCGTATAGTTATAATTAATTAAATAATAATAATAGTAAGATCGATTTAATTTATAGAAATTCCAGGTAGGCAATCCCGCACGGCTTTCCAGGGGACATCCATACGGGATGAACTGTTTGTATTGTCCACAGAGTTATCCACCGGACGTCCTTAGGACATCGCTATGGGAGCAGGACCATTCTGACGGTAATGGGATCTAAATGGGACGTCCCAGGGACGTACACTGCTATGTGGGTATTAAGGTGTGATCACTGTGGTAATTTCGCATATGTGACTATTACTACCTCGAAGATATTAATGTCAAGTAACATCTGAGCCGATCCTAATGTCGGTGATTTTTACATAAGAAAAATGTAGGAAAATAAGAAAACCACACTCTGAGGAAACTAACTCCACGAACACACGAAAAAAAAGAACAAAATCAGAATTGTCATAACAATTTATACAGTTTCTATGGTTTTCTTTTACATATTCACATTTCGAGTAGGTTATTACTAATTCTCTACGCAACCACGTTCCGACTAGAAATGCCAACTACAATTTAACATCACGTCTGAATTTCAGGAACGTCAAAAGTAGTTGTTTTTTTTTTAAAAAAAAAAAAAAAGAACCGTCAAAAGTAACATTTCTAGCTACCCTGCTTTTATGGCGAGGACGACTTGGAGTATAAGAGCTTCAAACAGTAGGAGACGCGTAAGCAGCATGTGTTTTGGACACTGAGGGAAAATTCCAATCTGACCTGGCCTGTACCTTTAACACACGTATAGCAGAATGTGTTGTACCGTGCTGTTGGAATTTGTTGCCATGGTAACAGATGAGACCACGTGCTGAGGAGGCCTTAGGTGGAGGAATTCTGAGAAACCAAACGTGACGGACTATGAGCAGGCATGACTAGTCTCTCACCATTGACGACGAGAAGCCAGTCGGGCCACGGCTATCAGTATATATTAAAGGCCTGTTTTGTATCATGGAAAGTAATTAGTTTTGTGAACAAGAACAAGAATTTACATATACTTGGATTCTTATGGAGAGATATACATCTGCTTTTGCCGTATGTCAGCTTACTACTATAGCTACTTTACTATTTGGAAAAGCCATGCTGTGGATCACTGTGATGAATAAGCAGAACATATAGTATTCTTTCGCAAACGCTGCACAAGGTTATTAAAAGGTGGAAGCTTATTCTGTTTTAAAAGTTTAGAAGATGTATAGTACAACTGTCTTCATCCTATGATAACGTTGATAAGTCACGGAAGTACAACCGCCACCCTCGTTAAACAAGTAATTACGATACGCCAGACAAAATTTTTTATGCTCTGATTCAGTTTTCGTATTCAAATGAAGATAAACAGAGCGTAATTTAATTGAATGACACACACTAGAAAGGGCACAAGATTTTCCATACAATGTTATAAATAGATTTTCTGAAAGTAATTATCATTTTTGTTTTACACCTTTTCATGCACCCAAACCAATCGCATAATTACTCCTGAAACTTTCCATTAGCTATTCAACTTCAGACCTCTTCAATCCCTGCAATCATTGCCTCCTCTGAAGCAAACTTCTGTTCTTTAAGCTGCATTTTGACATAAGATACAACCCAAAGAGACAGGGTGCCAAACCTGGACCGTAAGGCAGATGCTGAAGGCCCCCACTTGTGGCGGTGCTTGGAGTAAGTGAATTTGTGAGATAGTGTAAATAGGTGTACATAGCGTTGACTAGCAACAGGATAATATCAAATAAACAAATGGTTGTAAAAAACTTTAAATAATTATTAATGAACTATTAAATATTAATATATGCTTTAAAATGAATTGGAAGCAATTTAAAAAAAAATTGCAATGTTCTAAAGTTTTATATTAATTAATATCAATATTAAAAGGAATGTTAAGGTAAATTTCCATATTCAAAAATGTAATTACATATTGTATAAGATTGGGAAGAGTTTTCTGAAAAAGTTAAATCAAGTTAAAGTTATACATCAAAAGCCCCACGTTAAATAGATTCAGGAGATAAAAAGACCTCCTTGACAAAATAAATGACCTTTCCTCCTCAGAATCAAATAGTTTTATTTTTCTTGTATAGTCGCCTGCCGGACTCTCAAACATAAATTCTAGCACGCCTGATCCCAACGAGTGGGAGAGCTGGGGCACGGGTATAGTCTGCAGGTTCGACTTTATACCTCAAGAATCAAGAATCCACGTGGACTGAGCTAGCTACGACTACATAAGACTTTGAAGGGCCGAGGAGTGACGATCCCTTCACCCTCCTCCATATATATATATATAATACACAGCCATATTCAATCCACTACTGGATGAGGCCTCTCCCGGAGGGAGGAGGTGGTCTATTGCTCCCACGCTGACCAGACGTGTTGGGAGAGGAGAGCCGAAGTCCTCAACTGTGATCGCTACCTCTTTATTCAGGTAGCTCCACAATTGGCCTCACGACGCTGGGTGGACGCCGCACAGGTAACATCATCTGGAGTGCTGAAACGGTCACCCGTCCAATCACTGACGAGACCCAGAGCTGCTTGACTTCGGTGATCTTACGGGAACCGGTAGACCAGCTCGGCTAGGGCGTTGCCCATATATATATATATATATATATATATATATAGAGAGAGAGAGAGAGAGAGAAAACTAGCACAAAGGAAAGCCGGGAGGGCAGTTTAAGATAAATTTAAGAAAAATACTTACAGCTTATATAGTTTCGTACTAGATCACACACATATTCACATACAAAAAGTCACTACGATATTTCGTGCATACAGTTGCACTTTTTCAAGAGAAAGAGAGCGAAGTGCACCCGTTCGCAAAGTACAAGGTTGAAGAGACAGTGGCGACACGTAGCGGACATGCATCAAAGCGTGAGAACAACTGACTGGCGTAGCGCGTAGATTTCCGGAACTTTCAATAATCATAACTGTATAGCGTGTAAGTACAGGGTGGGATCGTGGACGGAAATGTGTTGAAAATGCAGAGGAAAAGGGAAGCTTAGAGTTATTGAAGGTTAAGGCCAGGATATTTTCTCGCGCTTAAACCATGAATAAAGGCATTCTCCCACAGACGGTGTGTTGAGGTGCTGGTTGTAGGGGTAAAATGTGGATTATGGCAACCAGGAAAGATAGATCAAAATTGGTATTGTGGGACTCGGTGTGCAAGGAAACTGAGGCGTCTGGTTTGTTGATAACACAGAAGTGACGATTGTTATTAATACGAATGTTGAGAGCACAACTTGTTTCCCCCACATAAAAGGCATAACAGAACTTGCAGGTTAGGATGTATATAACATTAGGGGTGTGACATGTACAATTGGGATTGATGGTGTAAAGACCATTAGCAGTATTGATGGTGATTGTAGAAGAAGTGATTAAAATGGAGCAGACCTTACATCTGGGTCTCTGGCATGTATGGGCGCCGGTTTGGGGTGATGGCAAGGAGGGATTCGTACGGACCAAGACATCTCTAAGATAAGGTGGATGTTGAAAAACTAATCTAGGTTTGGTGGGGAATATTGATCTTGTGTCTTGGTCAGACTGGCGGATGTGAAAATTAGAGGGTAGGATTTGTTTGACCTTGGTTAGTTTAGGATGAAACTCGGTGATTAGAGACGGTGGGTTGGATTTTTGAGTGGGTTGTGTGTGTGAGGATGCACGACTGATCTATTAGGTTACAAGGTTAGAAGGGTAGCCTCGGTTGACTAGAGCCTCCTGGAGGCGTTGTTGTAAGTTTAAGTAGCAGAGGTAGTGGAATTCAGGCGTTGTCCTTTGAGGGAAAGGGAGAAAAGAATCGTTTTCTTGGTGTGGTAAGGATAGGAACTTGAGTTTTATGGTAGGTGGGTTTTATGTGAACGGAAGTGGTGAGGGTGTTATTTTCTAAAGTGATGTCCACAACAGGGAATGTGACTCTTTTGTCTGAAATAATAGACCAAGTGAACTGGACAACACGGAATTGGTTAAGTTGTTCTAGGAATGTCTTGAGACTGGTTTCACCATGAGTCCATAGCATCATTATATCGTCCAAGAATCTTCACATCTAATATTCGACTGTAAACGCCTTTGTTTGTCCAGTACTACCGTCTTGATTATCTCTAGCAGCGTCAAATTGCGTGACCGTTCAAGGCTATACAATAAGACTTATAGAACGCCTTTGGAATAATGAACTTCTGAAAGAAACTTTACTAAAGAAATATATGGGGAAAAAAAATAAACTATTAAACTACAAGGCATCACAATGTTTTATATTATTATTATTATTTGCACATATTGCACTCTACATACATAATTTATACAGTTCTATATAATACTTGTACAGACAAAATGTTTAATCTCTTTATAAAGCTTTGCACAATGACTGATTCTTTCGTTCTCCACACTTACGCAGACAGGTACACTGCTGGAACACTGGAACAGAAGCACTTTGTATATCTTTTCTTTAAAGTTCTTTCTTTTTATTGTTCATAATTCTCTATAGTTTTGTTTTTAATAGTTTTTTTTATCACACTTTATACCACACAACTTCGCTTGTGAAAATGCACTTCATCTTTTTTTACAAGGTGACGAACGAAAAGAAATGATGAGATTGCAATGAAAATGTCATAGTCTTACATATATATATAGTATGTACACTTATATACATATATAATTCAAATGTACAAATGAGGAAATAATGATCGCATATATACAGTGCACGGTAACAAACATTAGCAACTTCATGAAAGATCGCAGTCTTCAAAACTCTAGTTTTATTCCTTTCCTATACGGAAAAAAAAGGACTATTTTCACTTTTTTGTTTTGTTTTAAAAATACACAAATGATGAAATCATTTCTTTTACGGGTATTATGATTGCTGTAGGGTTTTTCACTTCTTGCAAATTACATCACTTGAAACTTCAATAAAAATCAAATAGCCTCAGACAGACTCTCACGACAGAAAATATATATTAGAATACCAATACGAGAAATCACGAATTGAAATTAGATATACATTTTCTGACACAATCTTATTCACCCGGTATCCTCAATCTGCATAGACCTTCAGTCTTTCTCTTTTCATCTATACAAATCCCACAGTATTCCCGGCAAGCTGATTGTTACATGTAATATTTATCAACAACAACAATCTTTCAACTGATTTTAGTAATATTAAAAAACAAGTTATTATTATTTTTTAGTTCAACTGTAATAAGAGGAAACAGCTACAGAATATGAAAAAATAAACCATATTACATACTTTTTTTTTGGCACAATTTTAGTTTTTTTCATGGCCCTTACTTCCAACAAACATTTCGGGTCATAGCACAAAATTTCCCTAAAATACTCTCGATAAATTTGTATCACTTAAAATATGTCCACATATGCACATATTTACATACATATACACACATACACGCACACACAATAAGAATATATGTCCATACCTGTTGCATCCAAATCTGTCACTATCTACACGTAATCAAAAACAAACATATGACCGACCAAAATTACCAGCTCAACGTAGCGACTTCTTTTATTGTCAATATAAATTAATAGCAAAGAATGCAGTCACTATGTTGTTCTAGCATAGTACTTACATACGTACATTTAATTTTCATTACAAAGATTGGCCCAGCGTCACCTTTCGTTTAAGGCAAGACTTAATTCATTACACAAACAGATGCTCTTAAAATTGGTATCTCTGAGTAGGAACAATTCTCACTGAATCTTATGTACACCCTTTAGAAGAAGAACATGAAAAATCTTGTGCCAAACTCATACTTATCTTTTTTTTTTAACATTTGGAATCTGAATCTCTAAACATCGTAATTTTTTTAATAATTATTCTAATGTCTGTGATCCTGTAGGGGAAATGGCAAGATAAACAATTGGACCCTAACGAAACACTTCATGGCACTTGTTTGTAACAGTTCTTGTAACGTTTCCAAAAACACACTTTTCGGAGTGACCGACGCGTATTAGGAGCGAGGTGATCTTCTTTCCATGAACGCAGAAAGTCTTGATGACGGTATACTACACCTCTTTTCAACCTGTAATATATCAAATAAAAAAGTTATACTTTTGAAAAGAAATCTTTATTATATTAACATAGCACATTTCTATAATTTTATACGCAATCGATCCATGTCTTCTTCAACTTACACCACTATTAATAGCGCGAGGAGGACCAATGAATTGAAAAGAATACTCATGATATTTTCCATATCAAAGCTTTGCTTTTATTACTTAAGATAAAATAAAATAATAGCTGAGCAAAGCAAATACCTTTTATTAAAAAAACGTGTAACAGTTTCACCAACTAACAACTTGGCTTCATCACACACACTAAATCACATAAACAACACAACTTCTAGGGAGACAGCTATCCTGATTGGCCCCCTGCCAGCCAACCCCGTACCGTGAATTTATAATTAACAACGATCACTGGTTCCCTCTCACCCCCTGTTCCTACTACATTTAAGCATACGATACCAAAATAAGCCTTGTCCTATAGAAATTAATTTATAAGTAATATAAGAAAATTAAGTAAAAAGAGAGATGGAAAAATAAATAAAAGGAACACTAAACATAAAATATCCTACGTCTTACACCAAAAATACAATCTATGTTTTAAGGCTCCTTAATAACTTGTCGCATTGGTCATCAATTTTAAGTCTCGAGTTCCAGTTCATCGCTTTTCCACCTTCCACTTCTATAAATCTTGCTTCTTTCCATTTTCTGACAGTTCTTCTAGCTTTCCGTCCCAACACTTTCACTTCACTCCAATCCACTAAATGACCCGTTTTTTTTATATGTTTGTATATAGCATTTCTGTCTCTCTCCAACCTAACATCATCTTTATGTTGTTTTATCCGCTCTCTTAACCTCTTTCCCGTTCCCCCTACAGAGCACATTTCACAATCACTGCTTTGTGGATTCTATAAATTACTTCTTTTTTCTCCATAATTCCTTTCTTCTCTCTTAGCTTTTCTCCTCTTCTCTCTGAGGTACAGAAGTAGTTGAAGTACAGAAGAAAAGGAGAGTCCAAGAGGCAAGGATGAGAATAAAGAGAGGAACAAAAGGAAAATGGAGAAGAGAGAAGAAACTGTGGTCGGGGATAGAGAGTATAGGAGAGGAAACAGAAGTGATAAAGAGAATGCTAAAGAAGATGGGAGGTATTTCAACGTACAGAAAAGGAAGCAAGAGGCTACTAGGGGTGATAAGAGAAAGAAAAGCGAAGAGAAAAGAAGAGAAGAAGGGAATTATGGAGGAAAAAAAGGAGTAATTTATAGAATCCAGTGCAGTGATTGTGAACTGTGCTATGTGGGTGAAACGGGAAAGAGGTTAAGAGAGAGGATAAATCAACATAAAGATGATGTTAGGTTGGAGAGGGAAAGAAATGCTATGTACAAACATATAAAAGACACGGGACACTTAGTGGATTGGAGTGAAGTGAAAGTGTTGGGACGGGAAGCTAGAAGAACTGTCAGAAAATGAAAAGAAGCAAGATTTATAGAAGTGGAAGGTGGAAAAGCGTTTAGCGTTCCTTTTATTTATTTATTTATTTATCTTTCCATCTTTCTTTTTACTTAATTTTCCTATATCACTTATAAATTAATTTCTACAAGACACGGCTTATTTTGGTATTGTATGCTTAAATGTAGTAGGAACAGGGGGGTGAGAGGGAACCAGTGATTGTTGTTAATTATAAATTCACTTCGTGTAG